>VXBL01007917.1:0-27029 GCA_013400195.1 Aramus guarauna | reverse complement strand
AAAAAAAAAAAAAGTAGCTGACATGAGCCAGAGGTCTGATATTAACCTTCAGGGCAGTGCTTGGTTCAGTGGCTCTATGCTTAGAAGCTCTGCCTCGGACAGCCATGGCTTGAAATCACATCAGGTGGATGAATGACTTCTCTTCCCACTAATAAGAGAAAGCCATCTGAGAGAGCAGCAGTCTACCAGAAACAACCAGAAGAAAACTGTACTTGACAGTGAAAAGACACATGCAATTCAGCCCATTCCAGAGCAACAAGCATTATTCCTTAAGTTGCACAGATCCTGGTTCTTAGGACTACATTTATGTTTAAGTTCCCTCTTTTTTTTTTTTTTTCTTCAGAAGAGGTTGATATAGTATAACTCTTGATATAAGATCAGCACATCGCTTCTCCAAGGTTATCAACGGCCACCAGAAGGCAAGACTCGGCACAAGCTGGCAAACTGAAGGGCATGTGCATTGGTTCTCTATGAAGAGAAGCAATAGTTCCACAAAAGCAAATCACAGTTGATGAACAAAAGGAACAAAGTTAAGATTAACAAGCAATATTTTTAGCCAGCCAGCCACTCCCAACAAGGCTATTGCATGTTTAGTTTTTTTCATGTGCTTTGTATACAGTTATCAAAGCAATTAGTGTTACGACTTTGCTATCACTGTCAACTTAATTGGATACTTTTGTTACCTCCGACTATTGTATTCAGTTGCTATGAAAAAAATGAAGTGAACATTTTAGCCTCTTAAACATAAAATTAAAAAAAACCTCAACTGAATGCAACATAATAGCATCTTGCAACATATTTCATTCTGAATGGGAGACGTCAGATGCTGGGCAGGTACTAAACCCCTCCTGGGCTTTGTGTCTGGCAGCCTGCTTACAATGTAATACTAATCCTTCAGTTCATACTTCACATATTAAAAACATGAGAAATGTGCTGCAGAAGTGATTGAAAGACTAGCTCCGTAGCTAATAACCCAATAAATACTCTCCAAAGTCTTTTCCGCCACAACTTGGCCTCTCCAGTATGTTTGGACAGCATAAGCTAAACATTTCTGTAACGCAGATATATGTCGCCTCAAAACTAGGAACTCCCTCCTGGATGGTTAATCTCTGTTTGCAGTGAGCATTTCTTAATGTACTTACCACTGTGCATAGCACTAGCGTAGCCAGGCTGTCATTCCAGTTTAGATATGAAGACTAAAAACCTTGTTTTCTCTGCATTAGTCCTTTACCTACTGCTACTGCTGGCAAGAGTTCCCCTGGTTAGGTTTTTTGTTTTTTTTAAACTTAGTGTGGAAAGGTCTGGTAAAACACATAAAACAACCCCCACCATTGTAAGTATTTTGGATGGAGAAGAAAGGATACAATCCATTGCGGATTTTATATGTATTTCCCTTTTAAAGTTCACGGCTTTTCTCTGTACTGTGCTAACAGAAACTGCAGCTGTAAAGGAAGAAAGACTGAATCTCAAAAGAAACGTTAAAAAAAAAAATCACTAATCAAGTGGGAAACATCTCAAGAATGAAGCCTAGATGGAAGAAGACAGACATGCAGAGATTACAAGCAGGTTCACCCTCCTAGAAGAGGTGTCTCTAGCCGACCTTCTGGAACAAAGAGGGCTGACTGACGTTGCACTTACTTTGCTGCACCCCAAATAGATGAAGACTGGAACCACCGTTTCTTCTCCATGGAGTTGCTATAAAAGCATTTAATTTTCAGGATCTTGCTGGCACCCCCAAATGTTATTTTATAAGAAAACCGTAGAATGTAGTTACCATATTTATTAATTAAAGCTGTGGTCTGCATCACAACCCATCCTTCTATGACTGAATGACTGGCATGTTTGAGACAGACTGGGAAGCGCAGGGGAAGGCTAGTAACAATGCGACACGAAAGAAGCGCCGACATACTTACAGTTGCATTTCTTCTGAACAAATCTAAGCTTGCATGCTGTTCGGTAGGTGGACAAACGAATGCGATCCAGATCTTGAGCCCCTAGTGGAAGAGAATAACAGCGACATTTAGATGGAATATGACCTGTAAGTGTCTTTGCTGGCAGGGAAGCCAGAGAACAAAGAGGACACATGAGCTGACTCTGCTTAATAATTTTCAAGGCTCTCTCCTTTGCCAGGAGAGTTAGAGAGGGGTGAGGAGAAAGAAGGGGAACGGCAGGAGCTACAGTGTTAAAAGACTTTTATGAAGGAAGGCAAGGAATAGTCAGCCCACTGTGTCTGTCACTTTGAAGAACAATCTGGTCAAGCTGCAGGCTAAAAGACACACTGGCCAGGCTCCAAGAGCAGGGAAAACCTTCATCTAATTTTAATATTTAACAACAAAGCTTGTAACAAATATCTTTGGCTGACATGCCAGATCAGAACAAGGTATTGTCAGCAAACCAGACCAGAAACAGTATCATGCTGTAATGAAAAGACTGATAGCAGTCTGCAGAAGGGGGCAAAAATAATGTAAAGGGTGTGAGGCCTTTCTCCACTTTGAGGAGCTACGTTCTCTGCAATGGAGACCTCAACGGGTCAGCTCTCTGCTTCACACGTAGCTTGGCCCTGGCTGCTCCAACTTAAAGGTCTGGCAACGTTTCCAAAGCAGCTGCCCAGGAGATGGGTATGGACTGACTGGCAGCTCCTTCCCATGCAAGTGCAGCAGAGAGGGACCAGGATGGGGGCAGAACCTGGCACAGAGTCTCTAGGCCTCCTGCTGCTGTGTACCCCTCATAACACTTCCCAAAACCCTCAAAAAGTAGATGAGGAGATTGTGATTTAAGTCCTTCTCCTTCTTGGCTGTCACGTCTTCTACAAAGAAGTGTTGACTCATAGCTACAATATGGCCTGTGAAATACAAGACTGCTTATTAATTGTACCACATATTTCATGGAAACACATTCAATTAAATTTCTGTGTATTTGCTTTTTCACTATGGTTGGCCCTCTAACGGGAGTAAAACCTGTTTTATTCAGTTGAGCTAGGTACCGAGTTACAAAAACCAGTTTCTTAAGGAACTGTCCACATGAAACACACCCAAACAAGGTACAGTCGGGCTGTAAGAAAAGGGGGGTGGAATATGGCCCTATTCTGCTTTTACACATGCTTCCCAAATGCTTTTTTTAAGATTCATCTTGACATTATTAGATTGGCCGCTCAGCTGCACCGGTGTACACGTGGCCGCGTCGGCATTGTTCACCCCCACTTTCCTAAACAATCTGCCGTCCTTTGGATCCACATTTTTCAGATGTGCTTTGACCTGTGAGATGCAAATGCAAATGCTGCTCTCGCCTCTCCCCAGACTCTGCTCTTCTCCTGACCGGATTCTCCCACACCATCTTCCCAGGGCTCCCAGTTACTCCCTTTTGCCAGTTGGCTGTCTTAACACCATCTGTTCCTGGGAGAAGTTACCCATAACATCAGGTCTGGAAAGTTTTTTTTCTAATTTTTTTCACCAGATGCATCATTGTTAAATTACAGAGGTTTTCCTCTTCTCCATTAGTATCTCAGTGACAGCTTTTGGAAAACTTCTTTACCAGTAAAGGGGAAGACAATGCTTAAGTCCTTCCTTTTTTAATAGGACCAATGAGTAAAATGAATTTAACTTTTTCCCTTTTAACTTCTGTGAAAGCTGCTAATAAAAGCTTCCAGTGCTCCTTTATAAAACGTCAGCCTTTTAACAAGATGTAAAGATTCAAAGCAAAGTGAGACTCGAGCTTCCTAGGCTGCAGTAAACAAATAAATAAACAAATTTATAGGCAATAATGTCACTTATTTCCTTTACTATTTACACACACAGCGGATGGTATTATTTTGATATTATTTTGGGAGTAGGTGTTTTTGCTGGTAAATCTCTGAAACAGACAATTCAATTTAATCATGATTCACGTTGTGCTGCAGTCAGAGATCTATTTGTCAAATTACTTCTGTAGAAAAGTGACTTCACTTAGATGGAGAGTCCTGAAAAACAAGTGGAAAGATGTGCAGGACTGAGCACGGCAAAAGAGACTGTGAATTTGTAACTCACCTACAGGATTGCCAGTGGCCTCTCCTTCCTTCTGCCCACTGGCAGTGCTTCACTCTGTTGCCTTTGAATATGCTCATCTCATGTAACACTGCTGGCAGTTTGCAAAAATGATAAAGGGATACATTGCAAGCTTTGGTTGCTGTTCTCTTGCTGGATAATACATGCTGGCAGCACAAGAGTGATGTACATTTTGAATTCTCTTCATCAGTCTGTATATACCTGGGCATGGCAGGTAAGACTAAGGGTAGCCTAATGATTTGACATCCAATGGTATATTCTGAGATATAAGACACAGTCTAAACTTTAACCACTGGACTCTAGAGAAGGTGATATTGATTATGATACTAATTCACACAGGTTTGTAACTTGGAGCTAGAAAAATCCCTCTTCTGAAGAAAAGGAAACAAAAAAGTCAAACTAAACTTCTTTAAATACAGGGAAAAAAACATAGTTGCCCAAATATAAAGTGAGAGTCAAATCCACCCATTCCTTGTTCAGGACACATTTCCTACTTAAAAAGGCAGGAAAAGTTGGATTTTAATTTTTTTTCTCTCTTGTGTAGTCTGGAACATGCATGTGTAGTAGTAGGAGGAAGGGAGGCAGGCAAACAGAAAAGGGAAGCACATGTGAGATAAACCAGACTCAAGTAACTATGTCAAAATATTAAAATGTGAAAGAAAAAATAGTAGACAATAACTATTTGTGTACAGTATGGGAAAACAGTCCCTCCTCCGCCTCCAACTGCTGATTGTAAATTTTCCCAACACCTCCTTAACTCCTCCAAAACAACCCAACAGCCAAACAGCCTTCAAAACTGTGGAAACGAACCATAAATCCTCCCAGCAGTGTCTTCAGCAGTTATCTTCCATTTTAGGAATATTTCAAAATAGCTGAAGTTAATGGAAGTTGTGCTATTGACTTTAGCTGATACAAGCTCAAGGCCTTTCTATAATTCTAATTGGAATTATAGTATATTCTGATAATGGACAAATACATCATCCTTTTTTATTATTTTTCTTTTTTTTTTTTTTCTCCTTCTTCTGGCCAAAGAACAACCCCTCCCTCTGCCCGTCCAAGATGTTGTACACAAGAGACGAGAGAAATATCTGAGTTAAACAGCAAGCCTTGTGTGATATTGAAATAATTACATGGCACAAGAGAGCTAGTGGACATAGTGGAATTGGCCAACACGGCTCTCAGTAGGCCATCTGCTTGAGAAGTCCTTAATCTGGACAGCTCAGGAGTGCAGAGATAGGGCATTTGGTCATCCCTGGGCTCACCCCTGGAGAACAGTTCTGAGGACATCTAATTCACCAGTGCAGACCTGGCCTTTCAGTGTGCACAGTTCTCAAGTCCCATTGATGCTCATCTTAGTCTCCCCCAAAAGTTGGGGGAGATGTTCTGTCATTTTTTTACTATGTTGCAGGGGACAAATAATGGGAAGCTTGGTAATTACAGACAGAACTTAGGTAAATCTAGTAACAGTGACAGTCTCAAACGTCATACATAATATAATTTCCTTGAGAAATGGTAGATTGTTTGTAAGAGAAATGAGATGACTGTCAAGAGAACTGCAGGAACATTGTTAGTATAGTACATCCTTGACACACTATTCTGCAGGGAACACAAAGCTTCACTAGAAACTATAAAAAATGTGCTGAAGTAGGGTATGTAGTATACGAGTCCCTGTACTGTGTCTGGCTGGGATGGAGTTAACTTTCATTATAGCAGCCTCCGTGGTGCTGTGTTTTAGATTTGTAGCTAAAAAAAGTGTTGGTAGCACACCGATGTTTCAGCTATTGCTGAACAGTCCTTGCACAACATCCAGGCCTTTCTTATTCCTACTCTGTCCCACTCCCAGAGCCAGCTGGGGGTGGGCAGGAGGTTGGGAGGGGACACAGATGACAGATAACCCCACCTTGGCCAAACGGTTAGTCCATAGCATATAATCTCATGCTCAGCAATAAAACTGGGGTAGAGAAAGAAGGCGATGGGGAGCTTTGTCTTCCGAGGTGGACATTGCTAAGAGACTAGCTGAGCATCAGTCTGCTTTTGGGAGGTGGCAGGTTACCACCTTGGTATCACTTCTTGTTGTTTTTTGTTGTCATTTTTTCCCCCTCTCTTTCTGTCACTTAATCAACTGTCTTTATCTCAAGACATGAGTTTTTCTGCTTTTGCTCTCCCTATATTCTGTCCCATCCCGCTGGGGGCTGGTTGGAGATTAAGCAAGTGGTTGTGTGGGTGCTTAGTAGTTGGCTGGAGTCCACTCACTACAGATACCACCCCCCACCCCCCCAAAGATGTAGTCTTTTGGAGACCTTTGTCCCTCTTCATTGCTACCCATGTATTGTAGCATATTGCAGCTATCAAGAAGCTATTGGTTAAAATAATACAATCACAAGATCTGATGTAGAAAATCCTTGTCTCCTGCCATTCAGTCAAATCAGCCCATTTTCCTGCAGTTTTGGTCTCACAACATTCAATCGTCTGTGAAATGGAGGTATCAATTACTTCAGGTGGAAAGCTTGCATTGTATCTGGCTTGGTCTATCACAGAGAAACATTTCTAGGAAGTACTTACGCATTTCTGCAAACAGCTGCCTTCTCTCTGCCATGGTATTTCCTCTTTTCCCACAATCTTCAATCATTCTGGAAGACAAAATCATGTGAAATTATTGAGTATTATTCCCAGACTAAACATAAGCATCCATGATCAATCCTGGAGAACCTTTGAGGTTGAGTGGTGCCCCACGTGTACCCAATGCCTTTTGCCAGCCTCTCTGTGGCATGGTTTGCGGAGAAACTGGTCCCCAAATTGTCCTCCATTCCCTAGACTCTGCTTTCAAGCATTTGTTTTCCCTGTCTCTCTCTCTCTCCCAAAGGCAACGTTCAGTTTTTCTGCTTGATGTAACTAACTGACTTACATAACACAAGCTCTGAAATTCATTTTAGGTTTTCTTAAATAAGGAATCTTCAGTTTAAATTATGTAAGAGAGAAGAAATCATAAAAGATTTGGGTATTATTTTATAGTTTAGAAAATGCCTTTTGAGCCAATTCTGGGTGGAGGAGACGAAAAAATAACACAACAGCAACTAAATCTCTACTCCACAACATAATACCCTCTGTTTACTCAAGCAAATACACTCCAAATATTCATTCAAATTCAAGACAGTATGGCTCTGATTAAATGAGTTCCAGTAAAAGGCTCAGAAGTAAGAATATATTTTCCTTCAGTTTTCAGATATAAAAATCTTCAGAATGTTTCGAAGAGCGCTACTGCTGGATAGAGCATAGAGAAAAGCAACAGCTTCCTTCACAGCCAGCATTCAAACCATAGAAGTCTAAAGCTTCAGAGTGAAGATAAACATCTTTAGCAGCACTCAAAAAATGAAGCCAATGTCAGCATCACCACTTCCTATAGGTAATTACTCCAGCAAACCAATATCCTTTTCTCCCTGCCAAGGCCGGTTAGGGCTTCTGACCTGCATTGTAATCTATGTCCTTACCTCAACTAGACTGTGTAAAATAACACTGGACCACCTGGAACATAAAGGAGATGCTCCATAGAGGCCTGCAATCCAAAATATTCCACCATATCCCATAGCAAACCCACATACATATATAACAGCAAGGATAAAGGTATTGGATGCTGAAGGCTACCATCACCAAAGGACTCAGGATAGAAAAAAGATTCCCTGTTATTTCTCAGAGAAAGAAAGGCAATCACATAAAAGGTATTTTGTTTTGGGTTTTTTCCCTTCCAAAATGCACTGTTCAAATGAAGTGGTGGTACATTATAACTGCCTTCTCCAAATAGCCTATTCAATCCTCAGAGTACTGATAAAGGCTCTGCTAAAGCGCTGCCTACGGTGGACATTTTGTGATGTGAGCAGCTGTCCCACTAGGAAGTGGACAAAGGGTACGGCTGCAGCCTGTTTGCAGGGATATTCAAGTTCACCCTTATGCTCCAATTTGGCCGGGAGTGACACAGATGTATGTAGCATGGCATTAAGCCTGAGCTAATATATCCTGCCTTTCTGCAGAGATAAAAGCTTGCAGTATAGTGCTTTACAGAAGTGGCCACACAGCCTCTGATCTGGAGGTAGTTGGTGTCTTGCTACCTTAGAGGTGCCAGGGAAGACTCACACCTACCTACAAAATGAGATCTACCTCCAAATACACCAGATCCAACCTGCATCCTAATTAGACAGCAAGTAGTAATCTCTTTGTACCTGGATCATCCTTAAATCTCTGCCTATAAAAGATGAAAAACGATGTAATCCCTCTAACCCCAGCTGGGGTTACCCACTCCTTTCTGTTTCTAATCGAACTCATAGTTGGAGACAAATTTGCCGTGGTAAATGACCAGATCTTATAGGACAGCTGGGTTAATAAAGACCTTTGAAAAGATAGCATCAATTACTAGAAAGGGCAATTGAGTGAATACCTCAGAGCAAATACAATTTTAGATTAACTTTTATTATTTGTAGATTGGGTCACAGGCCATCATAATTTTCTCTGACTTCTCCTGTATTCAGAATTATTCTACAAACAACATGCAACTGGTTTTCAGACTACATACTGTTCATATTAATTGACTGAGATTGGGTTATTTTGATTTTGGCACAAGGATTACATCATCTTCTTTCAGCTTCTTGATACAATTTACATTTGTAAATCGTATAGCTTTTTCTCCATTTATTAATTTGCTGTTTTCTTTCCACCAATGTTCTCTAACATTTCTGAAAAAATCACTGATCTCACAGTGACTGACTTTATCGAAAACAAAAGAGGTGTAACTTTATTCTCCCTTCCCTCATACTGCCTCTCGGACAAAAATATTCCTTAGCTGTTGCTTTTAAGTATCTACAGCACATCCACTGGAACATGGCTCATCTGTGACCTTATTCACCATGTGGAAGAATTTTCCCACTCAAAATTCAGTAAAAAAAAGTATTTTTCAAATAATGCAAATTGCATAGCAAGTTCTCCACTTCCTTCAGAGAGCCCATTCCTTTAAGTGGGGTAAAAATCATTAGCTGATTTTCCCTTTTGTGCAATTCATCCTCCCCTTACTTTCATTGATGTTTTTATCTCCTTATACAAAATGTTCCCTGGACCTGATCATCATTTTTCAGAATGTCCTGTTACCTACTGAATCACCCCTTTCGCTGCTGGGGATTATTGCCAGGCCTGACAAACAACTTTATATTTATACACACACAACTCAGGCTTCCTTGGAGAGGGAAGAAACTGTATTTATATTTTTGAGACTCTCACTGCACTAGATATTTTGCAGATTTTAAAATAGCCTTCATCCGAAATGACGATCCTAAAACCCTCTGCAACGGGTGCTGGGCATCTCCTTTTCAGCCTTGTTCACCTTGATCCAGCTCACAGGTACGCAGCTCAGCTCTTCAACTCAGATTACAGAGACTCGCGCTTTGAGCCCGGGATGCGCTCGGCTCCGTCCCTGGGGCTGGCCGTCAGCATAATTGACTACAGTCACGTTCCAATAGTTCTCATTTTGCTTGGAACACATGTCAAGTCACAGAAAAAAAAATAAATAAAAGAAAGTACAATTTGTTCTACAGGGGAAAGGAGCAAATCGCAAAGTGAAGTTTAATGTACTTTACAAAACAGAATAAATTATCAAAGACATAATTTTGAAAAAATATTAATTAATGTACACTCTTCCCATAGTAGGGATTAGATTATATTTGTCTTCTATTGATCCCTTCCACTATCTTTTTCCCTTGACTTTTGTCCCCAGGAAATAACTCTTCCACTGCAGGTAGGGAGAACACCTACTGTGCATCTAATTAAAATTCTTGTCATGGGCTAATTAGTAAGGTACCAATTAGCAAGGTATTAATGCTTCAATATATTACAGACATTCCAGAGCAGAAATAATTCCAAGCATAAGGTTTCCAGCCTCTGAAAAAGATACCGTGAATGTTTCATTTCTACCAGTGTTTCAAGCTAAAAACTTTCATGACATTAGTAGCGCTTGAAGGAAAATAATAAAGAAAGAAATAATCTAGTTTGATTTGAACTCTTTCGATTACAATTTCATCTTCATGCTTATCATGTATCAGAAGCAAATTTTTAAATATGCTTTATTTGTTTATTAAATCTGGGAGGGAATACCATATAATATACATAAGGTGAGAACTAAATGCCTCATTTTTTTTTCCTTTCCTGTTGTGCTGCTTTGATTTATGAGTACCGTAATAATCTCTCTCACACATAAGTGCTTTTTGTGGTTTAGTATTTATATGGTAAATAGTGTATTTTATTATATTTCCATTTCTTGAGCTATCTCTATGCACAGTAAAAGCAATGCCGGCCACAATTAAATCATTAGCTGCAAAAAAACCATCAAAAGAAGTAATTGCCTGTATACCTGGAGAAGGAGCTCTCCTCTGGAGAGTACCATACACTTCCCAGGAGACTATCAAAAATTCCTGACCTGACACACACACACATGCACACTTTGATGGCTTTCAGGAAAGTCACCCCATTAACACTTCCACAAATCCCCATCCCATTCGTCTGTGACGGATGAAGTGCCCCGGGGAGGCGGGAAGCACGCCAGTGAGGAAAATCTTCTGCTGAAATTGATTAATTGTGGCATGAAAAATTTATCAAGTCCCATGTGACCCCTTTGACGCGTTTGACAAAAGAGGTTCCGAATCCTGACTGGTGACATTCCTGACGGTCTTTCAGGCTGGATAAATGTTGGTTTTTCCATCGCAGCAGGCACAGTGGGAAAAGAGAAATACTTGTTTCTGCCTGAGTCTTGTCCAGTCGTGCTTGCTGCGGCTCTGAAGCGCTTGGGAGCCTTCTGGGACACCACTTCTAGCTGGAGGTTTTGCTCCAGAAGACTGGTAAAAATAACAGTGAGTACCTTGAGATCACTTTTGGGAAGAGTACCATCATTTGGTAGAAAATATCAATGAGGTTCAAGCATCCTTTATCTGAGCAGTCTGTAGTTCCCCAGTGAGGAAATCTTCAACTCCTGATACAAACAGCTATTTTTTTTCTTCCATTAAATGTCAAATGTTAGATATTCGCTTTGGTGTCTCTGGGAATTGGAAGCATTAGGATGCAGAGAAATGTGCTGGTTTCTCAGTGGCTATTTTTCATGCTGTTGACAAATCTGATGCTATTTTCTATGCAGCTGGTCAATATTTAAACCCAGCTTTGAGCAGACGACAGTAACATTTTTCACCAGTACAGGCTTCTTGTCTGCCATTGCTTGGGACAGTTTTATCAAAATGACCTCCATACATAAAAACCTGCTATTTCTTTTCAGGATTTACCAGCATCAGAAATTTTGCTTTATGAAAATGAAAGAGCCTGCTAGAGTCTAGCTTGCGGTGACTTTATGAGGAACTTTATGAGGGTTGTCAGGCTCTGGAATGGGCTGCCCAGGGAGGTGGTTGAGTCCCCGTCCCTGGAGGTATTTAAAAGAAGGATAGATGAGGTACTTGAGGACATGGTTTAGTGGTGGGATGGCAAGGTTAGGTTACTGGTTGGACTTGATGATCTTAAAGGTCTTTTCCAACTGAGATGATTCTATGATTCTATGATTCTAACTTAAAAGCTGTAGTCAACACCTGGGTTTGGAGTACTGTTCATGCAGGACTCATAGCCATATGAGAGAGAAGATTTTCCATAGATTTTTCCTCTTCTCTCACTTTCTCCAAATCCAGTCCTGGTAGGTGAATGCTGCTCAGCTAACTGGAGTACGGCTGCTTACTTCACATCGAATTTGGACTGGAGGATAGAGGGTTAAAAGGGACAGTGGGTGCTATCTAAAACCGTATTTGCAAAGTCACCAACCTCAGCAATCCTTGAAGTTAATAACGAGAACGGTGAAAGGCCATTTCAGAGCCCTCTTCCCTTAATGGATTTATTGGTGCTTTATGAATGTCTTGTTCCACATCTTTTAATGAAGCAGGTCCCTAATAGGTCTCTCTCAGCTTTACATTCCAGTACTAATCTTTGCCACCGTAATAAAATTGTTCAATGCTCTTTCCTGAGGCTAGGTATAAATGCGTTGCACTTAGAGCACTTGTTTGTATTTTATCGAGATGAGCTTTTTACAGTGGAGGAGGAAAATAAAAGCTGTTGCTAAGCTCACCTCCAACATGAGCCTCAGCAAGTCTGCTTCTTCTTATTTTGGTCATATTTTGCAATTTTAATATTACAAAAAAAAAATAATTGACATTCTCTCTTGATTTATTTCTTTAGCGAAATGTGCCTTTTGTTTTTAAGAAAGAATTTTCCAACAGATTTTTCATCAGTTCCCCTTTTGGGAGCTTCGGATCCTTAGTAGAAAACTGTCAAAAATGCCTAATAAGGCATCCACTGCAACTATTTTCATAACACTCAGTCTTCAAGAAATTCTGAATGCTATGCAAATCTTATCTGTGACGTATAAAAAACAAATTGTGAAGAGGTTCATCACTAAAGAAAAAAAGGGCAATTTGAAGATAGAAAACATGAGAGTCAAAATAGACTAATTTCAAATTTAATACGGTCCAGAATCAGAACTTTTAACAGAGGACGCCGTGACTGTTTGGCTTTGGGGAACAAAGGAACTACCAGCTATTTTCCAAGTCCACTAGGCATTATCAAATTTAGGAATTGAAAATGTTATTAACTAGGCCAAAATACATCCCCAAATCATTGTTTGTCTGCTTTTTATGAGTGCTTGTAGAGTATAATTCTCAGCTTTTCTCTGCAACACAAAGGAGGACGTCTCTTGTATAACAAAATCTTACTACTCCAGACTTGAAAGACATTGAAAAAACCCCATACTTGAGACTTACAATACATATGTGAAACTTTACAAACCTATCTAACAAGATTTTCTTAGATATATTTTTCCAGCCATGCTCTTTCACAGTCAGCCTTCCTGGCACTACCAGAAACTACTCTACTGGATGAAGCACAGAAAGAAAACTAATGTTCAGTGCTTCAAATACATTTTCACCCCTTGAGAGTATAAAATTATTCAATAAAATAATTTTGATCAGCTCCAAAAAAACTTTTCTCTAGTGCTTCACTGCCATCACTTCTGATAAACAGTTTTGATAAACAGTAGGGATTGATTTTAGCTAACTGGTACAGGTTCAAATGCAGCTTTTCAAAGTTTTATTCAAATGCTATTTTAAAATTATACTTTGCCTTAAGTTTTATTAAATATTTTAAAACAAATAAAGTGGATATTGATTTCCTTTACATTCACGTACGACATTTCAGAGGCTTAGTTCAGCTCAGGGGTAGTTAGAAATAACCTCTGCTAACATTTCTTTCTTTTTTTGTTACACTCAAAACACACCCCACAACAAGAAGAAAACCCCAAAACTCAGACACAGAAGTTGATGTCATACAATGCCAAATCTGTTTGCCTGATGCGTTAATCTTCTAATGGAGTTTTGCCATCCCCTCATCATGGGCCTGGATTTCACCCAAACCGTAGTTTGTTCCGTCAACGTATGCTTTTTAAAAATGATTTTTCTAAAACCCAAGATCAATAAAGTATTGATCACCTTTAAACACTGAAATTTGCAATTCTACTTCTTTCAGTCAGTTAGGCAAGGAATAATTCATAGGGAAAACTGTAATAATTAAACTCAGGAGATAAAAAGTTATAAGGACTTTATCGCAGGAAGCATGTAATTGACACTCTGATACTTTGGTACTCTGGTCTTCTCTCAGGTCTTTTTATTTGCCATTGTAGAGACACCAAGGAGGTTGCAGGATTTCACATATAATTAAACTCCTACTTAGTCAAAGGGATCTTTCAGTTCTTCTTGTGCTGCCATAATTAAACCCAAATTCATTTGAGTAAGCTGTCAGTGATACGATTGTGTTGGGAAGCATTTCCTGGCTTCTGCCAATTTTAATAACACAAGTTGTCAGGTTTTGTAAATAGGGATTTGATGATTATTTGCTGTAGGACAGTAGGTACTTTCATCTCCTTAGAATTATAAAAACATCTAAATAAACCAAATGATAGTTGTGGGAGAAGATACATTCCTAGGCAGTTGAAATTATTGAGCTCCTTTGTGTGTACTGTGAAAATCTTTCACTAAAATAAAGTATTGTTGGGTAGTCAAACAAATTAGTTAATAGAGAGGCTGTTTTCTTTTGCCACCTTACCTTATCAAAAGTTTTGGCATCCAAACAATTAATTGAATAGCCATTGATTCAGAGAAATTGAAAAAAACTTATCAGCTGAGAAGAGTTTTCCGTTATTCAACTGAGAAGCAAGAAGAATTTAAACTTTTTCATCTTTGTGCCTGAAATAGACCCCATTGGCCCCTTTTTCACTTTCTAATTTTCTGAAATAATATAACAAATAGATTAATGAAAAAGTAGTCTGAATTCTATCTAAACACCACAGCTAAAAAAAATAATCTTTAAAAACATTCCCATGGAACTCCAAGTCTCTCCAGATCTAAATGGGGGAAAAGTGGAAAACAAATTACAAATGAAACAATGATGAGGCGCTGATGAAATTGTGCACATATATTCTTTCACAGTGGTAGCAGTTAATTTGTATTGAAGTTCAGTGAGAGCGGGCACCAGGACAGAAGAACGGCACTAGGATGGGAATCAATGAACTTATGAGCGTATTCGGGTTAAGTATACCTTCTGAGACAAAAAAAGCTTTGATTACTGAGTCTGTATGAATCTCATGCAGAGAGGAATCAGATCCTTAATGCAAGTAAGAGCAGCCTACAGGCTGATCTAATTAATATCTGAAGAAGGCATTTTTAGCAATTAGCTATTGTCAGGAAATAAGGAAATGGGAGATTTTCTCTTTTTACCTGGCCATATCCCTTCTGTGAGTGACCTGATGGCTTGGTTAAAAGTGACACAACTTGATCATTTCGGTGGCTGCATTCAGCTGAAGATTCTTTTAAAGCAGATGCCAACTTGTTCCTTTTAATTCTGTTTTCAAGTACCAGATCACATTGAAGGACACGCATCTGAGTCTCTAAGTTTGTGGTGGGAAAACAAGTTCCACGTGCATTATTAAAACTATTTCACTTGGCAGCCTTAGCTATAATAGTTCAGTCCTCAAGATGTTCAGTTAAGATACTAACCATCCCAAAGTCAGAATTATTAAAACCAGTATCTGTACATTCTTGTTCCATAACTGCCTGCCTGCATACCCATGAATAATCACCTGAGCAGTACAGCAACACAATGATTATACCCTACAGAAACAGAACAGGTAGGCTGGCCGTACGATGTGATAACAGAAGAAACAGCAGGAAAAAATCCAGGCAATGAGATGTCTAAATTTGTGAAAATTTAAGTGACAAGAAATTACAGGCCAATACAAACATTTCTGAGTCTTCTAATAGTGAATGCATAGGAAAGACAAACTCAGATGGGCTCCAGTTCAACAAAAGCTTTCTTTAATCTGTCCTTATTCTGCAAAGCCTTTACACACACACTGGACTCAAAGCATACGCTTGAACTCCATCGTGCTGACCGAGTACTTGGCTGAAGAAGAATGGACCGCTAAACCGGGCTCAAAGGTTTTTCTATTTAGTCCTTAATGAACGTCTAACAAAAAGGACAGCCTACAAATAGACTTGGAAATGGCACTTCAAGGAGGAGTCAGAATATCTCCCAACGCAAGATAAGCCGTAGTCACGTGCAGAGATCTATCTAACAGAGAACGTACCTCCTCCACATGTGATGTGGAAGTTTACAGAGTACTGAGGTCACCTGGAAAGCAAAAGGGATTAGAGAATTAAAGAGAAGGGTGCAGAAGAATCTCTCCATCCTTCTCTTCATTATTTGGATCTATGTTGAGATGCTATTCAGGACACTCTTATAAAAGTGAACTGTGAAGAGAACTACATTTTATGTCAGTTCATACATCACTGGTTATTCCTTAAGTATCCCATCACAGAAGGTTAGCATAAGCTTTTCTGTTACAAAACTGCCTTTGATGTAAATGTATTCTGTCTTTGCCTCCCAGCAAATTTAGGCGTCCTGTTGCTGGACTACTTTCATATAATATTACCATACCCTTTCGCATTAGTCTAGTTAATTCATTTCAGTGATTAATGAGGTGCAGCTATTTATTAGGAGCACAATTTTTTGCAAAACTATCCATTTAATAAATGGGAAGTCAGGCATCCTTCGTCCTCACTACAACATCAATATGTTAGATACAAGGCTGTGAAAAGCTGTAATAACTTAAAATAATTCACAAAAAACCCCACTCTTGTTTCAACAGGTAAAGGACAACAGGAAATGAAAGCAAATGCAAACAAAAAAAATGGACAGCTTGATATGCGCTATCGGCTACTTCATTTTCTCAAATAAAAAACCTAATACACCAAAATACTTTTAACCTAATTAAAATCTGACATTATTTTATTAGACGATATCATTATTACAATAGTGTACAGAAGCAAATGAAATACAATATAATTATGTAGCAAACAGTCTCGTACACTAAGCCAGAACAGAAAGCTAATGCTTGAAATATTGAAAGCAAAGATAATGGCTAGTGATGCTTATAAATGGAGGCAGCAGAAACAGGCCACCACGTATGATTCACTGATCCTGTTCTTTCCTCTCAGACATGCACATTACCTCTAACACTGGTTGGACCCTGCTAAACTTTGCAAACATTGTTGTATATCCAAAATATGCTTGAAGGGGAATATTTTTAATAAAACAGTATTAATTATGTTGTGAAAGAATATATTAGGTTATAAAAATCCCTCCAATGCAGCATAAACATTTCAGCTGGTAGAAATATACTTGTAAACAGACTTTCATCTGGAGAAATTTCAGTGTCCTGAATTTACCTTTCCCGTGGTGAGGAAGGAATGTGAAGAAAGCCAAGGGAAGCACAGGAAAGCCCCAAAGAAGCTTAGCTAATCAAACTGGCAGCTACAGCTGCAAAGAATCCTGGTGTGCTTTGAAATCCCCAAACTGTTGTTAAAAGAGATTTTTCTCCATGTAAAGTCAAGTAGGTAGCTTCTTAGAAACACTCATCTAAAGGTAGTCAAGACAGAAGACATGCTCCTATGCAAGTATTGCTCTAGGATGCACAGAATGCACCAACTTGTGTGGAAAAATGACTTTTGTAACATTAATGACAGATTACAAGAGGTGCCAAAACAGTCAAGGCACGGTCACACAGCACTTTACGTCTGTATGTGCTTCTGTTGTGTTTCACCNGTTATGTCACAGTTGCATTCAGTAGGAGTGTTTTTCAAAGACCACACAACACAGCAGTTCTAGAAGAACCACCTCAAGAACCACTCCATGAAGCAACCCCAATCGCCAAACTCCCAGTTGTAAAGGTGTCATTTCTGAGATCCACCACACTTACACAGGTATTTCACAAAGACCGGTCACCAAAAAATCTGTGGCCATCAACTATGAGAAAGCCTCACAGCTGGCAGAAGAAGGGGAATGGATGGTCAGTGTGAAAACAGAGACACCCTATGAAAAGAACTGGGCATTAAGGGCTCCAGAAGCTTGCAAGGCATGATATATTCTGGGGGAAAGAGTACCAACGCAAACTGTTACAAGCTAATTTTTATGTGAATTGCTTTGGTTCTGAGCAGATAAAACATTGTACGGATGTGTTCAGCATCAGGTATTGACCACCTGTAACCATGCAGAGCTGCTGCAGGGGCACTGCAAATTGGGCCACAGGAGCGAGAGTATTACATGAACTCCCTCAGAGAGCAGTAACCTTTCTAGGCTTGGATTTTGACAAGAAAATGTACTTCAATTGACTGTCACAGGTGAGAGGCACACTTGCCCGGGTGATTAGGACCAGCAGGTAGCTATGGACCACTTCCACCCTCAGAGGTGTACAACCAGCCCTCTGCTGAGCCAGCAGCCAGCTCACTGGTGTGATGCTCCGGCCGCACGCCAAACAACCGCTTTCAAAGTGGCGACCAGTTTACTTCAGAGAACAACAGAATCTGAAACGGAGAAGTCTGTGTTAGTTAGAAGTGCCACAGCACCGCCTTGACAAAACCATGTCCAATTTGAACCCTGCTGGTAAATGGAGCTGATCCTTAAACTGGTCCAGAGGCATCTACATTGAAGTCGTTTAAGTTGGTAATAAGCAGATTTGAGCTAAGCTTCTTAATGACATTTGCAAACAAGAATAAGTGCATTCACACCTCAGGTGCCATTTGCTTAATTCTAGGACCATGTCTAATATTTTTCTGAGTATTCTGGCGAAAAAAGCAGCAGCGTATTTTTTGGTCTGCCTTATCAAACACATCTCATCAGAGCAGGAAGCAAGAGACTTTCTCCCTCTGACTCTGGTTCAACCACACTCAACTCTCACATGCTGGTTTAGGCACCAGGTTGTCTGGAAGCCATTGACAGTGTGGAAGGAACGAGGAGGAGAGATGGGGAAATACTCAAGAGGGCGGAGAGCAGAGGGTCTGATTTCTGGGAAGAGAGTAACATCAAATCTATACAGTTCTGTTAAATGTTGATGAGTTGTGAATAAAATAGCTATCTGCTGTTCATGTTGAGGAGAGAATTATTAGGTATGATACACAGTGTTTAATTAGGAATAAAAGGACTGATATTTAAATACAGAAAATGTCTGATCTTGACAGGGGAACTGTGAAGTGAAAGATGTCTGTGGACAGTCTCTCAAGAGATGTGGTGCATGCCCTACTGTCTGTGGATTTTAAAACTACCCCAATAAATCCTGGACATATATATTGTAGGCCCAACACTGTATTTTCAATGAGGTGAAATGGAGATTCCAGAAGTGTTTCTAGGTGAGACTCTCAGTGGTATAAAATAGCATGTAGTAGAATTTTATCAGCAGAGGCTCATCTTCTATTCCCCAGTTCTATATATGTTTTTTCCTCTTGCATATTTAATAAATTAGTTTCTTAAACATACAGCCTTCAAAAGAGCCTAGCTCAGCAGCCACATCCTATTCCCCCATTGCTCTTTCTGCCTTTGCTATTACCTTTCGCTTGTCCCTTCTCTCCCAAACGAACCATTTTCCTCTAGTGACTTCTGATTTCTCAGACTTCCCTTGTGTTATACGACAGAGTTGTGATGTCCTACAGCTGATGGCTCAGTGACAGCTACACACTTCACTTCTTGCCTCAGCCTCCAGTGTAAATAGAGAGCAAAGGAAGGGAGCAAACTGCACAGCTGGATTTTGGGCACTGGGCTCAGATCTCTCCATTGTGTTGAACAGATGCCAAAGACTGAAACACAAAAAAGACAGAATTGCCAATCTCCCCTTTTACCTGTGAGAAAGATGACAATAACACAGCACCCTATACATCAGTGAGGTGTATTAAAGACCCAAGATGACTAGGAGCAGTGCTAGTGTTGTGAAGATGCTGCCCCTCCCTGAGAAAAGGGAGCAGACAAAGCCTTTTGGCACAAGTGCCTCCTCAGATGTTCTTCACCTTCTACTAAAAGAAATTCTGGCTTGTGATTTTTTTGGACTGGGCTAAACTAACTAGTATTTTTACAAGGTGCTCGAGTGACATGCAGAACCCCAGCATAGGAGAACATCCTGTAGCAAATTCTTCCACTTCTCAAATTATAAACCTGCCCATGGACAGGGGTACATTTGCCCAGTGCTCTGCAAGAGAATGCTGCCCACCCTCCCACCTTGGCCTTTGGTGAAGACCTTTGCAATGTGCAAAGGCGAAAGGCAAACCTATGCGATGGAAGAAGAAACAATGGTCAGCCTTGCTCTGCTGTCACAAGGCACTGTTATGACCTATTGGCTTCAAAGAGCTAGGGACCAAATTAGAGCCAGGTAGTCAAGTCAAAACCATTCAGGATCAGAAACCTGAGAAGGAAGAATATAACAAGCCCAGACGTAGGGGCAGAAATGTCAGAGATGGGGCTGCGCATCAGGAGACCAGGTGCATCCTGTGTAGCAGGATCCTGGGCAAGAGCAAGACAGAGCTGCAGCAAAGTCAGTGGGAGGAGCAAAAACTCTTCAGCAGAGGAGAACCAGGACTATGCCCCTTTTATAAGGGGCAGGACTAACAGGTGAGATGAATTAACATAGAGTAATACACTGAGCAGCCAAGAAAACTGGTGGGATTATCTGATATACCTTCTGGTGGGGTCAGTGGCCAACCTTTAGCTCTTCACGACCTGTGTCTGGCCTGCAGGGGACTGTTCTACCGAGGAGGCTGAATACAATTGCAGGGCTGAGGGTCTTGGACAGGCTGTCTGAGCTGACCAGGGCTTTTCCTTATCCCCTGACCAAGACACTTCCAGGAAGACAGTGTCCTTCATGTTCTGGCTGTCGGCCCAGCCGTGCGGGCTGTCACTGTGTGTTGCTGCTGATTTCCCATAGAAGAGCTTGCCTTCCCTCTTCTCCTCTCCCACTGCTGCAGGGGGTGGTGGCATCTCCCTGCACTCATTGCCTTTCTCCAGGAGATCCAACTTGGGAAGGGCTGGAGCTGACCTGGAGGGTGCAGGAAGCCTGACAACTGGCACTGAAAATACTTCTCAAGCATCATCTGAATGACCTCAAATACCCCAGTCCAGCTCAAAAATTTCCATTTCCAAACCCTGGAGAGACAAAAGATCATTCTGCCTTCTCAATCTATTGCTTATTGACTCAGGTTATCATTTACCTCAACTTGATTTCAGCTCTTCTAATACCTGCATTTCACTAAGATGCCCAGAGGCAAAGGGTACTTAGGAATTAGAGGTGCGAATTCATTTCCAGAGGCACTGAAACAGATTTAACAAAATCTACTGGGTAAATATTTAGCTGCAGGCTTGGTTCTAAGCAAGCCTGTGGAAGTGTGGCTTTACAACACAAATGAGCTGAAAAGTGGACTTGAAAGAGTCAGGCTTTTTTTTTTCCCCCAGTTGCTTACAATTTTTACTTTTTTATTACATTTACAATTTTGCCACTCAGTCCTATTTGTAGAGCAGCTAGAGAGGTCAAATACCTTTGCTTGGAACAGACTTACATGTTGTAAAGTGTTGAAATATTTGGCAAAGAAAGGCCTTTGGGTGGTGTTCCTTGCGTACGCCTCATTTTTCTGCAGCTGAGGAGAAACACTGAAAGGATTTCCACTGGCAATCTCCAACAGCAGGAGATTCGTTTGTGTCAAGTGCCAGTCATTCCTCATGATATCACCAACAGGCTATTTAAGGTTGTATCCACTAATGCGCAACATCATGGAGATTTGGGTGAGGTAGAAAAATACTACAGGATAGCACTTTCAGAGATAGCATTTGTACATCAGTCCTATGAGCTGGCTACAACAGCAGGGCTTCCCAGAGCAGGAGCCCCAAAGGGTCCATGAGAAGCCAGGGTGGAGCAGATACTGGTCCATGAGAAGGCCAGGTGGAGCAGATCCTACTCCAAAGGAGCAGCAACCCTGGAAGTCTTTCAAACACACAGTTTCTGATAGAGTCAGTCTGCCTGCGAAGGTTTTAACATAGCAGTCATGGAGCTATAAATAACCTGCAGTATTAATAAGGTCAAAATAATGAGGGCAAAAAAATCATAACAGGATCCCTTCAAACTTTATTTTCATCTAAGATCTTGCATTAGGAAGAAAACCAATGTGCATTTTTGATAATCATGTTAGCTATGTATGAAAAATACTCAAAGTTGAGACACAAATAGCTAAATTTCAGCAGATCATTTGGAAATGACCTGCTGAAATTGTACTGACTGAAATGGTGTCACTGTCTTGAGGGGGAGACTAGAAATCATTAAAAAGCTTTAGAATTTTGTAAGATTATACATTTATAAAACTGTAAAACTACATACACATAAAAATGATAAACTAATGCACTTAAAAAAGAAAGACTTGGAGAATCAACATTTTTAAGCCCCTGGAAGTTGCTGCATCTGCCAGCAACAATTCATGACGTCAGCTGAATTCTTGAACAGTGCCAAAAACTCAGATCCTGGAACAGTTTTACATGAGCTACTGCGAAGAGGAAGAATACTGAGCACCAAATCCAATGCTTCATATGTGAATGCTTTCTATTCACCTCTAAAATTTCAACAGAAAAGCTAGGCACAAACATTTCAAATAAAAAAGCACCTTATCAGGCTTGAATAATGTATTTGCTTGGATCAAAAAGACACATCACATAATCTTTGTCCTGACTGCTCAGTTTTTGGTATGGCAAAGGATTAGAAGAAAACCAAACACAGTACTCTCTCAAATGCCCAAAGAAAAGACTTTCCCATTCTCCTCATGCACAGCAAACAAACAGAGATCACATCTGCACACATTTGGTTGCATCAGGATAAAAGCGAGTTTATTTTATATTCGTTTCCCTCGTATTGCAAACACTGACTGCAAAACAGGCAACACCTGAATCTATATGGGATAGAAAACCTTTTAAAATTCAACTTTTTAAGCTTGCCACAGGCAACATCTACTCAGAATGATGTTTTCTGCTATATCCATGAAAACAATTTCTACACAGATTTCCTGTCCTTCCAGGCAAGATACAGCATCTGGACCGTCTCTGTCCTGGTACAAAGGTGCTTTACTTGTTCTTGAAGTCATGCGTCTATCTGCAACAAATGCAAACTTCGGTATATGCATTCGTTTATGCTGATATTTGTAGGGAAAAAATACAGATTTGGAAAGAAGGGGACTTCAGCGTACACTTCTCATCCTTCTTTACTGGGTGACTTTAAAAAAGAAGAATGTCTTTTTTTTCTTGGTAAACAGTTCTCTTGTATTCCAGGCAGGTAATCCTGTGGGACAGTAAATGTTTGTTCTTTAAAATAAAGGGTTTAGATTTTTTCAGCAGCTGGGCCAAAGTTTTGCCCTGAATGATGAAGAGCAGACACTTAGGGAGATTTGCGTTTGAGGGCTCCTGGCCAGAGTTACCATGAGTACTGGAGCAAAATATTGTGGCAAATTTCTCTTGGCTGGAACAAACACTGCAAATTTTATTTTGAAAACATGGCATCCTGATATAACCCCTGCTCCTCCCTTAAGGACGTCCACTGTAAAATGTGCTAGTACTTGCCCCGCTGCTTGCAGGCTCTCAGGATCAACACTGGGAACATGACAGATCTGAAGGTGGTCCCTGCTCCTCAGATTTCTGCCACACAGAGAAAGGGCAAAACTAACATCTGTCCCTGGAAACAAACACTTTTAAAAGTCAGAAACCACTTACTCCGAGTATTGCTATGGCTAAGACTTACTCCCTGGAGCTGATATCCAATACAGTGTTTTAAGTTGCTACAACGATATACTTTCGCAAAGGCAGTCTGCACACCGTCTTAGGGAAAACGTCTCGCACTGAACTTGAAAGCCTCAGTAAATACATCTGAAATTTCTCCTTTTATCACCGGGAGTTGAAGCCTGTTGAAATCTACCTGGAGTTTTTTGCTGCAGCCCTGTCAAGTGAAATACCCTCTCGCCTGGGAACCAGAGGCACTGGCTGACGTACGCAGCCACGCTTGGCCTGCCCCGACTATCGCTTCGCCGCTGCTGGCATCTCATCTTTCCGAAAGGCTGTGAACTTGTAAGTGCCTCTTTGCCGGCACAGTACATTCAGAGCAGAAAAGGGAATAGAAAGGGTGCATATGTCTGCATGTGAAAAAGGTAAGCGCTCTTAATCTTCTCTATAAAATACAGAGGTAAATCCCAGTTCCACTTAAATCAGTGGAAAGGCTTGCATTGACTTCAGTGAAAATGAAGTCAATTTTGCCAGGATTTTACTTATGTTTAATTTTAGCCATAATGGCTCGTGTTTTCAAAAGTAACTTGTGATTTAGCTTACCTCTATTTCCATATATATTGTAAGATGTCCATTAGGTGTCTGCATTTCACAAAGGAAGAGTTCTCATTCTCCCCTCAAAAATCAAGCCGGGCAATGCAAATAAACATCATCTTTTGAAAACAGAGTCTAGTCTGTATGTTTGTCTATTTTGTAGTGTTGCAGTGTTAAAATTAGAATGCTGCAAGGTTAAATTGTAATGTGAACAGATTCACAATCAAGGGGGAGCCAAGACAACAGAACAGCAACATCAGAAATAACAACTGATAAGCAATGAATGACGGCAACGTCTGGATCAACAGTCACTTCTGTTCTTTATTACCCTAAGATTCTCAATGAAAAAGGCGGCATTTGTTATAAACGACACAATCTTGTTCATCCTTAAGTGGCAGATGTGAAATACTCACTGCTGGGAGATTTTATGCATCATTTTATCAGCTCATTTTTTCCCACATCTTTATCCACTTTAGATAATTTTGGATTTAAAATTATATGCTGTTTTACAAAGATAGGAAATTAACCTAATGACCTTGATGTAATAATCTCAGTCACTGATTCCAGTGAAAGTAATCTATCCCTTAGCTGTCCAGAATTTTGATTGGAAAAGTGTAACTACCAAACAGTGAATATAAAAAAGAGGATGAAAAGGCACAGAGATTGCATGGGACGCTCCCAGAAGAGAGAGGTTTACAATATTGGCTATTTTTATGCAATAAATCATAGAGAGGGGAAGAAAGTTATTTTAAAATGCAGGCATAACCACTTAAACTCTTCTTCCTGGCCTGCAGGTGTTTTCACATCCCAATTTTTCATCTGACACAACAGGAATTTAAAGGGACAGGACTCGAATTAGCAGGAGCTCACGCGGTCCTGCCCTTCGCCAGGAGCTGCAAGAGGCAGATGGAACATGCTGCAGACAGGCGAAGTCACGGTCTGTCCTGCCTCCAGCACACCAGCGGGACCTTTCTGCTCGCATCTCACCAGCCGTAGCGGAAGGCAAGATGGATTAGCGTTTTCCCAGGTAAAATGCGTTTACAGCCCTGGGATTACTTCCCTAAAAGATCAGAGTTTCAGAAACTGGAATAGGGCTTCAGATTTTTACTATCCCCTTCCGACAGCTACAGTTGCACAATATTAATGTCCTGGGCTGACAGTTAACTCAAGATCAGAAATATCATTATTAAGACATATTTTCTTGTGGTAGAACTCAATTTAAAATACACGGTGTAGAGTATTTTGTTTCTATTAGAAATTACAATTTACGCATCAAACTCTGGTTTTATGGACAAGGGCAGGATGTTTCAGGTAAATAGCAAAATTAATTATATTTTTTTACAAACTGTCGAGATCATTGCAATGGTGTCCGTATTCTATTTACAACTTTGTATTATCCTGGCTTTTGGCCAGAATTCAAAATATAGAGATGTGAGCTTAGTAAAAGGGGGTTCTGCTCCTTGTCTCACTATTTTCAGATCTGTAGCTGTTCTCTACATTGCCAAGTCACACCTCAAACAGGAAAATTTTCTGAGCTAATTCTAATTGCACTGGTGAACTGCTGATTAAACTTCTTATTTCCTAGGCTTTAGAGAGACAAATGGGAACAGAATGGCCTGGCTAAATTCTGAGTTGACTTTCTGGAAGGATTTCTTTGAACTTCACCCAAAACTTAAGGGTCTGGGATGTTCTGCTATTCAAAACCTATTTCTGAAGAGCAAGATCTGCACCTACTTGATACATCCTCTGCCTTACAAAAAAAAAAAAAAAAGACTCCTACAATTTCAGTAGTTTTAAATCACTTCTCTCTCTTCATGCAGCTCAGTTAAATGTGCTGAGATGTGCCCCTTGTTTAACTGAGAGGGAGCAGAGAGCAGGCTGGAAAACCAGCCCTGCAAAGAACATGCTTCAGTGTTGGTCGTACACTGTCCAAGTGCGTTGAGTCACAATTTCTCCGGCAAGGAAGATCTCCCTCCTTGAGCCTTTGATTTAGAACACTTACTCCTGTTGTAAAACATGGTAGTGTAGTGTATATTCATCATAAAGCCAGGCATTTAAAGAAAATGGAGGTGAATAATCTTTTTTCCCCTGAGAGGTGAAAGGCTGTTACACTTACAACCGCCTAGACGCAGTGCAAGTCTAAGCTGGTGATGCTCTGGCTCAAGGGACTCCGCCTCACCACTTTGCCCAGCCCAGCGTGCTCGCTGGTTTGAAGGCACAAGGTTTCCCGTTGCAGCCAGCTCGGTTTGCTTTAAAACCATTAGAAGGTCCCTTGTGCCAGAATAATTACACTTAGGCTCTTAAAAATCAAAACCTAACCCAAAATGAATAATTATTTCATTCTGCTTTTAGTCTTTTAGGTTATTTATGTGATTTACAGATTTTTACTTTGCCAACTGGGAGGAAAAAACCCTACTAATGGCTAGCTTAAAACATCCTCCTCCTTCAGCTTCTAATCATGGCTCAGGATTACTCCATTTTCCTGCTTTTAATATATCCCTGTAATAAAATCACTCTGAAAAGGAGACTCAGCAGTGAGGTGCAGCAACAACATGAAAAAGAAGGCACGGCAGGAGATCATTTCATATCCTGACATGTGGTGTAAGAGGTTTCTTCTTCCACAAGCAGGCAGTCTCCTGTCTCTGTGCTCACAATCCCCCCCCATCATCTTCTCTCATCACCCACAGATTCTCCTTTCCAAAGATCACTGTTCAAGGTGCAGAAATGGCACTTGTTTCCCTATTTCACATTATCTCAGCAGTTAGGGAAGGAGTTTCTAAGCCTCTACTACATGACAACGTAGGGGTACTTCAGAAATAAGTGTTATGTATTTTTAGAGTATGCCTCTACCACCTTTGACAGCCTTCCTGAGACTGCCCTACAGACCAGACCTGGTGCCACGGCCCTCAGCACCTCCAAAGGTCACCTTCCAGATTGAGATGGAAGGCCAGTGATGCTGACAGCTCAAAACTCACTCGGTACCCCAGTGGAACACCTGGAGAAGGTGTTACCCTTGGGCAGCCCGGCGGTGCACACCAGGCAACCATGTAAACTAGAGGCAGGTGGATCAAGGCGCACACTTTGCTCACAGAGAACTTTGTTCACACTTTCTTCACCTGAGAACAGCTTCTCTTCAGGAGTAATGTGGGCTTCATTATGGGAAAAGTCTACCGGAGGGAAAGCTCCTCGGTTTCAGTATTTTTCATAGAATCATAG
>VXBL01007914.1:0-13174 GCA_013400195.1 Aramus guarauna | reverse complement strand
TAAGGTGGGGTTTTGAATGGAAATTTGGAGAGAATGTTGGTTCCAAAATTAATTATATACTGCTGCCCCATAGGACTACCCAGAAGCACCACTGAGGCTGCAAGTCAAGAAGGTCTTGTGCCCTTAACTAGCATGGCCTAGCAGGCACAAAATGTCCCAAACTCTGTGCTTAACTTATGCCTATAAAAAAAGATTCAGCTGTGGAGAAATGCAACTCAAATGACTGAAAAGAAAGGCATTGGGACTTAAACCTTATGGTATGTGACAAAAGGTCTGAATGGAAATGTATATGAGAGAAGACTAGAGCAACTTGCAGTTCAAAAGTAGTTACGACTATAGAAAGGTATGGGATAATGTTGGTGTAGATGCCATAAGGGCTACAGATCAGTTATCCTTAATGAGGAACACAGAATCAGACAGACAAGTAAAGCAGAAATAAATAGATATAGCAACAGGAGGAAAGAGTGAAAAAAGGATATGGGTGATAGAGGTAGAAAATGGAGAGAAAGAGAAAGGTGGAGAACAATTTTGGTTTAGAAGGAGGAAATTGATACTAGTTTATATTGCAGTCTAGGGTGAGGTGTTAGTTTGAAAGGAGGGAGAGTATGGTGGAAATTGTGCATGGGAAAAGAAAATGCAGAGAGATATTTAGGGAGACATTTTAAGGTCATTCATTTCTGTATATTGGCAGTAATCCATTGTGGAGAACAGACAGCTACTGTAGTTGTTAGTAAAGATAAATGTCATTGAATTATAGATGAACATAATGGAAAAATTTCATGTCTAGCCATTGTGTAAAATTAGGAGTGGGACATACTGGCTGTGTGGGCCTGGTGAATGCCAGGTGTGTGGGTGAGTAGCGAGCACTGGGAAAGGGTGTCCTATTCAAGTGGTCACCAGCACTGTAATGTCATTATTTTTTTCCTGCTCTGGCTTCTAAGTACAAACCAAAGAATAGTAAACACTGAGTACATTAATGACTATCTCGGCACATCCGTAAGTTTCTACTTGCACGTTCAACACAATGGCAGAGGGGAAAGGAGTCGCCTTTAGTGTGATGACCATTCATAAAGGCCCATGTGACCACCCCTGCTGACGACATGACACCACACATGTTCACAATGCACAGCAAGCTATCCAGCCTCAACCAGCCAGTCAGAGATTAAACCTGGATTGATATTAAAGTCTTTATCTCTTCTGACATACAAAATTGTCTTTACCTAAAATTCATTAATTTAATGGATGAATGTTTACTTGGTCATTAATCAGGAAGTCTTTAGCCTTCCAGTCCTAAGTCTCTAAGCCTATTGGTGTTCTTAGATGTGCAGAGCTCTTCATGTCTGCTTCTTTCCCTAGACTGACAGGTCTCACTTTTGCTGTCATACAGAACAGGGGTATTTGGCTCTTGCAGCCAGCACAGGGATGTTTTATTGTTTTGTGAAGCACATTTTCCCTTTATTCAGTATAGACTGAACAAAGTCATAGTGATGGTGTTTCTCCCACTATTCCTGTGCTATACAGCTATTATTTTCTAAGTATCCATTTTCTGCCTTTTCCCACCTTTAGCTGTTTTTCCCCACCACTGTTCTGTAAATCACACACTATTTGTTCTTCTGCACGCACATTTGATAATGACACAACTGCTTTTCCAATAATCTGCTTCTTCTGTCACAACCATTAAATGTGTTAATAGCCCATTTGCTGTAGATTGCACTGTCTGAATACAAAATTGACTGAGTTTACACAGACTACTATGCAGGCAGTGTTGTACTCTGTTGGAAGAATGACCAATTACAGCCACTGGACTACTCAGCCAGGAGACTGATAAAGAGCAGGAGCAGAATGAACTACACACAGCTAGCCATTAAAGGCAGCATTGTAAAAAGATTATGAAGGCCAGTTACCTTCAAATATAGCGTAACAAACCATATATATTGAAACAGATTCACTAGTGGCATACTTAAGTAGAAACTGAAGAATGTATTCCATAATGCAGCTTCTGCATGTTTAAATAAAATACATCTGGTATAACAGTAGCCAGCAGGGAGAAACTAGGAGTGACCTTGATTGTATTAGTAAAAAAATTCTCCTAAATTCTCTTTTTAAAAAAAAACAACCTTGCAAACTAAAGCATATCTCTTTCCCTTTTCCTGGAGCACCACAGAGAGAGAATAACACAAGGTATTTAGGAGGTGGACAGCTTAGAGATGAATCACTAATAACAGTGTCCTCTCTCTGATCTTCAAGGTGGTATTTGTTGAACAGTCTCAGAGCACATCTAACTAGAGTAGGATACAAGGAAACATTCCTGGAGATTGACCATTGTCACCTTCTCATGGCACTGAGTCACCCTGGGGCTGAACCTCAGGTGTAGGAGGCTTAAGATCATTTTACTTTGCAGCCTCTGACCATTTCTGCTTGGCTTTGACTCTGCTTGAAAATGAGGAAGGGAACACTTGTATGTGAATTGTGTCAGGGCACGCTTCATTCATAATTCTCACTCTCTGGTTTGTGGTAGAAACAAATCCACTGTCCCTTTGTCTGTGACATTTTCAGAAATTCAAATATCACTTGTAGAAAGAGGAATATAAGAGATTTCCTGAGTGAGAAAAACAGAGAAAAGTAAACACCACAACTATATTATTACAGGAAAAAAGAAGAGGTGGAGGAAGAGAGATGCTACCTCTGTATAGAGAAATTCCTTATCTACAAGTTACTGTAAACTTGTAGACTATCCGAGGAGCAATTACTATATGGTACCTATATGTTTCATATAACCTTTCCAAGACATCTTCTGTCAGAGACACTTTAGATTTTATCTGCTACAGCTATTCTTATGCTCATAGATTTAGTTTCTCAGAGCTGGATCTCGCCTCCACCATAATTTCCACCCGCTCAAAACCACACCCTCCCCAATATCATCCTCAGGATGCAATCCTTAGGAACTGAAGGAAAGAGGCCTCTTTCCTTTCAGTCAGTCCCATTCCCTTATATCAGAGGAATACAGTCACTTGGCTCCAGTTCCAACATGTATTATCACTTATCCTTGCCATGTGCACTTCACAATCTGTGCCACTTTCCGGCCACTCAGCCACCCTCTGCTTCTATGATTCAACTTCTGAAGGTTGCCGCCAGCCTGAACGCCTCCTCCATGACAGCTACACGATGTGTCCTACATGCTATTGGAACTACCCAGGGTAAGAATGAGATATATATCTGTGCCGTGGTCAAATCCTGGATCTTGCCTGATGCAGCCAACTCAGCTATAACTGGCAAAAAATTACCCCTAAATGAAGGAAAGTGTAAATGCCTCCCCCTTCTAATCTTGATTATGGAAAACACAGTTCACCCCCAAGCCAGACCAGCCTCAGAGAGAGTACCTCATTATATGGTCTGTTTATAGACGACAAACACACCTGCTATTTCAAACAGTTCAAAACATTCCTATCTTGGAAGAAATCCTTGCCACCCTCTTCTCCAACCACCTAAATGTCATCCTGCTGCTAAGACAAGGGCTACACTGGGCTCCATCCAGCCCTACGTGCTGCCCCACCTGCTGGGGATAACACAAGAGCTGCTCCCAAACCAGAACCTGGCATGGCAGGGGTTAATGGGGGCGATGGGGAGGGGAGGGTGAGACGAAAGAAAATAGCCCGACACTCTTCCCAGCTTGTTTGATGGAGATGCGACCTGGCAGCATTGAAAAGCTTCAAGATTAATGGAGAAAAGGCGGAATCTGACAGCTTTTCCGCTGGTTTCACTCCTCCTGGGTGGGCCGATTGCTCTTGAATGTCACTTGCTACTTAATCTTGTGTATCTGAAACAGACTGACGTGTTTGGGGAGCCCCGCTTGCTCTGTATAGACATCAATTGGCAAGGCAGATAAAAGGAAACTGCATTGAATTACTCTCTTATGCCTTTTATAGACCACTTTCTGACTACAAAATAATTAGTAGCCCCATCCAACGAAACCCATCATGGTTAGGGTACTCTTTAAACGCCAAACGTGAGGACGAGCAAGTATCCCTTACTCTCTTCCAGCTGCTTCCCAGAGCTACCATGAAACCAAGACATGTTTTTACTCAAATGGAAACATCTCCAGATAATATTGTCGTGTAATATCACCTCACTGTCTGTGAGATCCTTACATTGATTTTTTTTTTTAATGATTGATTTCTATTTGCAAGTTGAAGATTTGCTGCAGAGTTAACAATTTATGTGATATATACTTTTCCTGCTGAGCAGAAAAAAACCCCTATGTACTCTTTAAAAATGCAATACATCTCCCACTCAGTGAACATGATGCATTCTTCCTTGTAGTATATGAAGGGGGGCACTGGGGAGACTAAAACTTAAGGTTGTTTTTTTTTCTCCATCTGCAGTGAAATCAGATGGTGACTGTCTTGCAAAAGACATCTGATTCTTTTTTTTTTAATCCATGAATTTCAAGTCAAATTCTTCCTTATCTTTCACCCATGTCACACCATTTACAGCAACCTANCTCCTGGGTGGGCCGATTGCTCTTGAATGTCACTTGCTACTTAATCTTGTGTATCTGAAACAGACTGACGTGTTTGGGGAGCCCCGCTTGCTCTGTATAGACATCAATTGGCAAGGCAGATAAAAGGAAACTGCATTGAATTACTCTCTTATGCCTTTTATAGACCACTTTCTGACTACAAAATAATTAGTAGCCCCATCCAACGAAACCCATCATGGTTAGGGTACTCTTTAAACGCCAAACGTGAGGACGAGCAAGTATCCCTTACTCTCTTCCAGCTGCTTCCCAGAGCTACCATGAAACCAAGACATGTTTTTACTCAAATGGAAACATCTCCAGATAATATTGTCGTGTAATATCACCTCACTGTCTGTGAGATCCTTACATTGATTTTTTTTTTTAATGATTGATTTCTATTTGCAAGTTGAAGATTTGCTGCAGAGTTAACAATTTATGTGATATATACTTTTCCTGCTGAGCAGAAAAAAACCCCTATGTACTCTTTAAAAATGCAATACATCTCCCACTCAGTGAACATGATGCATTCTTCCTTGTAGTATATGAAGGGGGGCACTGGGGAGACTAAAACTTAAGGTTGTTTTTTTTTCTCCATCTGCAGTGAAATCAGATGGTGACTGTCTTGCAAAAGACATCTGATTCTTTTTTTTTTAATCCATGAATTTCAAGTCAAATTCTTCCTTATCTTTCACCCATGTCACACCATTTACAGCAACCTAGAAAGAGTAGCAAATAGCAGTCCCCAGTTTGTAAAATTTTCTTCATATCTATCCCAAACTCATTCTAGTGCTATAAATCTGAGTTTCCCCTTTTTGTTAATAAAAATTAATTTGGAGCTGTACTGGTGGAATAGCACAAAGCCAACATAGCTACTCAGTCTACAATCAGCAAAACAAGCAAACCTCTGATAGCGTGTGAACTGGAAGTTAACATTTGAACTTTTGAAACATCTGAAAATTTAGGTTGCCACACAAAATAGCTTCTGCCTGGTATCAGACAATTGCCTAAAATAGATTGCACCGAGCCAATTTGATACAGGATGTATCTATGTATTTATCATGAAGTGTGGTTTCTTTTCTTTTTCTTTTTCAAACATCAACAATAATATTCATAGTTAAGTCTGAAAAGTTTAAACTGTGTCACATCAGCTTCTAAGTGAGGAAAAGTATCCCAGAGTAAACACCAACACCACCATTGTATTTCAACTGGCATCTAAAAACCAGCTAGTAGAAGATGACTGCTCCTTCACCAATTGTGTAGACCTATTCAGTTGGGGGGAAAAAATTTGCTATGTTCTGTGCAGTTTTTTACAGCATTTTTTCTCAGATCTAAGTGGCACTTTATAGGAAGAAAATGTGATTTTACACAAAGACTTGTAACAAGCTAGGGGGACAGCAGCCACTTCACTGGGTTTTTTTCAGCCGACTAATTTCTATGCCCTTTGGAGGAAGACAGGATATAAAATGAATGATGAATCACTTCAGTGAAAGCATCACAAAGCTCTGCTATTTTACTATTTATTACTATTTTTAATAAGGAAATTCTCAGGCACCTTACTGTTTTTAAATGAGCAGCTGTTATTTTCTGATTAGTTTTTTTTCAGCAAAGCTGCAGGGAAGTGCTAACATCTTAATCTCACTGTGAGTGTACAATTTCTGACAATGTTTTAAAAATAATTTAAAGAATTTTTTTAAAATTTAAAAACTTTAGTAAAAACTTCATAGAGTCCAACTGTTTAATTTTGTGTGTGTGTGTGTTGGGCCAATAACTGTGTTTTAAAAAAATGAAGAGTAATTACAGGTATAGCTATCAAAACATATCAATATGAATTTTCTTAAAGTTCAGATTAATTCCCTACTTTATCTTTATATTTCTCAGCATTAATCCTTTAACAAACTGTGGAAAAAAGTAAAGAGAGCAACCAAGTTTGGTTATGATCATTTATAGGAAATTGATTCCTTTATCAAGTACATGTTCAGTTTATTCAGATTCAGGAATGAACAAAGAAACACTAACGAAAAAGAGGTTATTATAATATTTTTGCAGTATTATCTATTATGAAAAGCAAGCAGCATGACATCCTAGAAACTAAAGGGTCTTCACATGTCCCTTCCCCCTGACCCAGAAGGATGACATTTGCATTGTTAAAAAATACATAGGGCTTTAAAGACAATAACTGAATTCTGTTGAAGGCTTTTAAACAAAATTATTTCTGTTGATGCACTCCGGCCAAATTTATATCGTACTTGTCAGAATAAATCTTAATCTTGCTATATTTGGCTTTGTTTGCTAAACTTGCTTGAGGTTTTTAAGAGCAGTGGTCAAATTCTACACACACATTTAACTTCATCCGTGAAGTTGCTGAGACTTGGCAGAAATGAAGGTGAGCATGTGCACAAATGCTTACAGGACCCAGATCTTGCAAGTAATACATCCTAAAACATGCTAGAGCTTCTATTCTTTTTAAGGATTAGGACTAGGCAATCTCTGTTAATTAAGTGCATGTTCTTTCCCTGGAAATTTTATCATTTGTTAACATCATACCAGTGTTTTATCAAAGTAGGAGTAGGAGATGCAGCCAGACTGTAAGTAATTTATATTAAGCAGCTCTACAGTTGTCACATTTGGCCACAAAAGGGAATTTCTTATCTGGGGATTCTTAGTGCAACATCTTGCAACAACTCTTTGATTTGCAGCCTAGTTTAAAGGACTTGAAATCATGGGTCACTAACACAATACATTGTTATGTTCCCTGTGAGCCCTCTTTCCTGCTATTTAGGTGCAGTGTTTGTGCCTACTTCCTAGTATGATCCAGGAGCAGTGTCTTGTAAGGAGAAGACTCAACATCTAGCTAATAGCCACTGATGTGTGCAAACATACACAAACACTTGTGCATAAAACAAAAACCAGAGAGAGTTTTGTTTTCCTTCTACAAGCAGGAAAGCTGCTATTCCATATGAAGATGCAATCACAAACCAGGAATGCTTAGATGAACCACAGTGGTAGTAAGTTTTAAGGGCAGATAAAACAAAGTCTGATCCGTTTAGACTTTTATACTACTACAGAAAAACAATAGACTTTCAATGCTGAGTTGGACTTCACAGCTACACAGCCAAAGGCAACAGAATTGTTGGCTGGAGTTGTATTGTCAGAGGGGAAGGAGCCTCCAGGTACACCTCACAGCCCCTGTGCAACCTCAGCCCACTGCCCAGCAGAGACATGACATCCTGACAATGGGGGTTTAGTTTTGGTTTTTTTTTTTTTTTTTTTTCTGGGCTCCACCGTTTTTTTTTGAAATCNTTTTCCTGAGCTCCACAGTTCTATTTTGAAATCCATCTGTTAAAAGCTGACTTCAAACTCCTAAAGCTTTATAAATCTAAAGCTAAAACTTGTACTGTTGCAAATATTTTCTGCTATTACTCTGAGCTTGAAGCAATGGAACTGACATGACCCTCAGGATCCTGTTCTTCAATTCCAATTTCATGTCTTAATGACATGAGAAGGAGAGAAAGTGATTGTGGTGCAAGAACTACTTTTTTTTCTAACATGAATGTGCAGTTATAAGGATAAAGGGCATGGTGCTTCACAAAACTAAGATAATGCAGTAGTCAATAATAATTTCTTTCTCAGAATTACCTCATTGCAAGAATCCCACAAGAAAAAGCCTTCCCTTGGCAAAATGGGATTAAATTCCATTTTACCAATCTCTAGACATTTTTCATGACCCTGAAGTATTCTTTTTCCATCCTCATTTTGTGAGGTCCATCCTCACAAAAACTTAGTAATGTTGATTTCAACTAAATAGTTTAAAACATGTTAGCTGTTTTCAGGATTTCCAAAGCAAAGTGCTATTCCCTAGTACAAAAACAAAAGCTAACATTACAAGACTAGGACAAATGATATAGCCATGGCTGAGGATGGGTGTTGGAGCCAAGATATGGCATCACACAAACCCGGGTGTGTAGCAGGGTCTCAGACAGGAGCTGAAGCTGAGGAAACCCCATGTGGTGTTCTCTAGGTCTCCCCAGGTTCCCTGTGCGAGAGAAAGAAGCGCACTGCAAATGCTGGAAGGGAACCAGTGACTGTGGGAAAGATTTTAGCACATTTGACACCCATTCAGCAGGAGATAAGGTGACACTAATGCAACATCTCATGTCTCCCAATCAGGGGACTGACAGTCCTAGCAGGAGATCCAGCTTGCAGGAGTGGGTCAGTCACACCGGGGGTTTGGGGCAGGGGGGGAACAACGGCTGTGGCCCATTTGTGTAGTTGCTAAGACAGGATGGGCAAGTGTGGACCTGTCAGAAGAAAAGAGTAAAAACTTGGAGGGAAGGGGGCTCAGGCAGAATTGGAGGCTATGCATTGCCAAGCAGCCCTTACGTTTTTTGCAACACAAGCCAAAATATCACTTGGCTCCATACATGTAGGAAATCTCTGAGACGATTAACATGTTCACACACACACAAACATCTATGTAGATATTAAAAAAAAATAAAGAAACCAAGTGTAATCAACCTAAAATATAGTATTTTGTGTCAAGACTTGGGAGAAGGGGGAAGACGACCAGTTGTTGTCAACAGATGCTTGTTTTAGGACTTGACAACACTTGATTTTTCACAAAAACACCTTCTTGCCCCCATTACTCCCAAGGGTGGGATTTTTTCCTATTGTGCTGTTAAAGCGCCTAGTCTATACTCCAGGTCTCAGCTCCCATGACGTTGTCTTGGAAACCTAACTCAAACCTCCCTTCTCACGTGTGCCAAGGAAGCAGGGCTCTTGCAGCCAGTTGCAGGAGCCCTTGCCCAGCTCGCCACAGCTGCTCTGCTCCCTGCGAGGCCCAGCATGTCATCCAATATGCTTGGCTCTCTGCTCCCTGGCCGCAGGCTGGACTGGGATGGTTGCTTTCCAACCCCCTGCTGCCTGGCTCCATGGAAGAGTGGAGGGAGTATGCGTTGTAATCCAATTACCTCCTCCCCACGGGGAAAGGAGAGGAGGCAAGAGGCAAGTCAGAAGACAGAAAACAAAAGGTTGAGTAACTGCCTGCAGCAAAATAGGGAATTCCACGAGGGAATGCTGAATTTGGTGGCACCCTGATGAAATTCCAAATTATGTAGCCATTGCCTAGCTGAGCATAGGGGCCCTGAGCCTGAGGGACCAGGATTAAGATTAATTGGATCCGTTCACACAAGTTAGAGGCACTGTTTCAGTTTCTCATTGGAGTCTAGCACATAACAATGCAATGGATTATACGATGTAATTTTTAAGTTATTCTTCAAAGCTAAAAAGGTTGTTTGTTTGCTTTCCTCTCTGAACAAAATTGTAAATTCCATTGCTATGAAATACATGGAGCTCTTTTAGCAAATTGATGCTGCGCATGAACTATTGCCACTCTTCTAATGGATTATTGATGATACAGTGTAACACACTTAATTAGGCTGGCCACTGTACTGAGGCCATCTGCCAATGAATCATATCTTGCCTAATTTTAAAATCCTTAACTCATTAACCTCTCCCCCCCCCCATACATTTTATATATATATATATATATATACATATATATATATATGTATTTATTATGTCCATGTATCTCTTTAGCATTAGATGAACTTTACTGATAGATCAGACTACGGTCCAGCTAGACTCAGCTGCAATGCTTCTCATACTGGACCAGAAATCACACACACTGAAAAGTTGTGATGCAGTAGAAACTCACACGGCTGGGTCCAGTTTGTCTAAAGAGTGTTACTGTGTTAATGCCGTAACCACAGACCTTGTGTACCATGAGGTATAGTCCCTTCTGCAGCTAGCGTGAAGCCAGCATGAATTTCACATTGTGTGGCGTGACTAATATGACAGAAATGTTCTGATCCACATCAAATTGTATACATTGCTTGTATCAGAATTAGTGTGGCCAGCAGGACCAGGGAAGTGATCATCCCCTTGTACTCAGCACTGGTGAGGCCGCACATGGAATACTGTGTTAAGTTTTGGGCCCCTCACTATGAAAAGGACATAGAGATGCTGGAGCATGTCCAAAGAAGGGGAACAAAGCTGGTGAAGGGTCTGGAGCACAAGTCTGATGAGGAGCGGCTGAGGGAACTGGGGTTGTTTAACCTGGAGAAAAGGAGGCTGAGGGGAGACCTTATCACTCTCTACAACTACCTCAAAGGAGGTTGTAGTGAGGTGGGTGTTCATCTCTTCCAAGTAACTAGCGAAAGGACAAGAGGAAATGGTCTCAAGTTGCATCAGGGGAGTTTTAGATTAGATATTAGGAAACATTTCTTCACCGAAAGAGTGGTCAGGCATGGGAACAGGCTGCTCAGAGTGGCGATGGAGTCACTACCCTGGGATTCGTTCAAAAAATGTGTAGACATGGCAGTTCGGGACATGGTTTAGTAAACATGGTGGTGTTGGGTCAACAGTTGGACTTGATGATCTTAGAGGTCTTTTCCAACCTTAAGATTCTATGATTCTATGATGCTATAAATTAGGTGGATGAGCCAGAGATGATCCTATTCTTACTTCAGTGGCTACTAAGACAAACTGCTGTGGGTTCTCAGATGCTCTGTGAGAAGTCACTTGCCTGTCTTATCCAGTGGAAAAAGAGCTTCCCACTGCTCAAGAGTACCTTCCCTAAAGTAGAAGGCAGTGCCACATCAGGGGCTGGACTTCAGCGTAGGTTGCCATCGTTCTATAATGAGGCTCTTTTCAGCACTGTGAAAGCATGTGAGCTGCAGCCCTACCTGAGGGCAGATGTAGAGCAGAATGAGCCGTATGAGTTTGATGCTTAATACCTGCTATTTGACATGTCTGGAAGGATCAGTTCCCTGGTTTTGCTTACAAACCTTGGTTGAAGAATCCTTAAGATGAGGCAGGGAGAAGCCCATTGCTCAACCCTTTGCTCTAGTAGTTTTGTAGTGTAATAAAAGGTATTGATTATTCTTTTCTCAATCCCTGAGTAATCCTAGAGCTACCTACCTGATGGAGGGCCTTTTTCCCTTTATCTCATTGAACAGTTTCCACAATCTGCTGCATCTATTTTTCTTCATGGTTCATGGTAGTTTATTTTCCAAGAGCAGAAGCGAGGTAGTTCTGGGATACCCACTGATGAGACTGGTTTTTCTGGTAATCTGCCAAAGCCTGTGGTTATCAGTTTTCAGAAGATAGTGAAAATCACGGTTGTTTATACCAGCCTTTAAGTAAATCTAGAGTTTGTTAATTTAAGGTAGTTGCCTAAGTTTGAGCCCTACTTTTATCTTTGTTCTAACTACTTTTCACTATCTTAAAGGTGTTGTGAGAAGACACTATTCCTCCTCCTATACCTTCCCATCTTGCCCCACTGATGTTGAAATGTTGTCCGTCCCAGCTTCCATTGTTTCAACAGCCCCACAATGACTTTCATAACTAGAGAAAATTTGTTACTCCCAGAATATATGATTACAGCCAAATTCTAAGTGCCGGAAAAGGTGGTCTGTAATGGCTTTCCTGGCAAAGGCATGACTTTGATTAGTGCTGACAAGGTATTAAATCCCTATTACATTTACCTATTTTCTGGCTTAAGTACTTGGAACAACATCAGGTCTTGCAGAACGCAATTTCTTTTCTTTCCTCTTTCCCCAAGTTTCCAGTACAGCCTGGAAGGGCAGCTGCAGCTGCCTTGGTGTATTATAAGCACAGTGCACGCTCAGCTGGCTGTTCGGCAGGATTTGCTGGGCCAAGGCACATAGGAGCAGCAGCATGGCACAGCAAGCATGGATGAGCACGGTGATAAGATAGAGACATAGAGAGTATCTCATACACCTGAAGTGTGTTTTTTGGTATAAAGTATTCCTCCCTTTGTCCACTTGTCTCCCATTTGTTTGCTGATATGCTTCCCCTGCTCTTACTGCCCTCCCGTCTTTCCTCTGCTCTCTTTTTCCTCCTCTTCTCACCGTTCCATTTTCCTCTCTTTTCCACACCTTTTCCCACCCATCTGCATCCTCAGAGGATATCTCAGACCCTACATCCCTTTCCCACATGTCCTGAAGTTACCATGTGTGGTGAGCAGCAAGTACTTGGATTTCATGTGCAGCCCCTCACCCCAAGAATATGGTGCCAAAGCAAATGTCTGGTTAAAGAGCTGGGCTGGCTTTGGAGTGGTGGGTGCTAACAGACTACACCATGGGTTAAGAGCTGCTGGATGTTTGACTGGGACTTGTCAGCAGCACCTAGGACACCTCTGCCCTCCCCAGTCCACCATGCCTTCCTCCTTTATTAGTTATGTCACACAGAGAGGGCAGGTTCTTACCTTCCAGCCTGGGGACAGGGAGAGGTGCCAGCCTCTCTTCCCATGGTCTGGGCTTTTACAGGGCAACTTTGATAAATTGTTAGATGAAAAGCTATTTTGTCCAGATACTGTTGCCAATGTTTTTCTGATTTTTTTTCCTGCCTAGTAGAACAACTGGTCAGCAGGGAAAATAATAACATTTTACATACATTCTTCACTCCTTTTGTCAGACATAGTCAGTTTTTCAGACCACTTCTATTATCACAATTACTGAAAATAGAGGAATTATCTGATAATATCAGCAGGGTTTCTAGGATTTTTAACTATACAAAACATCTCTCAATTTCCCCCTACAGGACTATTTTGCAGGCTGATCAGAAAGCAGGGTC
>VXBL01007911.1:7182-23915 GCA_013400195.1 Aramus guarauna | reverse complement strand
AAAAAAAAAAAAAAAAAAAAAAAAAAAAAAAGAAAAAAAGTGGCTGCCCACAGCTGTTACTGGGAGGTAATGGAGCAATATGTGATGTGAGATCATGTACAAGATCAGCAGGAACTAATGGGTGGGTGGAGAGGGAGGCAGATGCCTACCCTGAAGCTGGGAGGAAATGCAGTTTTCCTGGAAAACAAAATCAGGTTAAGATGTATTTGAAGGCTTTTTGTATCTTGTGTTTCCTGCAGACCCTGCTGTGCGTTGGTGTGGTGCAGGATACGTGCTGCCCACTGTCACAACACAGACTCCTGCAGCCACACTGCCTGTCCCTGTTCCCTTCCCCTGGTGGTATTTTGCCTCTTCTTGGTTGACCCATTTTGGTATACTTCTGGAAAAGTGGGAATAACAGGACAGATGGGTCCTAGGTATATTCCAGATTGGGAATTGTGCAACCAATCCAGTTCATGTCGGTCCAGAAAACCTGTTTTTTGAGAGCAGTACCAAGATCTCCATCTCTGTCTCTGCTTCAGTTACCTAAGTTTTCAGTATCAAGGTCCTGTGGGCTGCCAGGAACAGAATATTCAAACTCACCTTCCCAGTCTTTTTTCCTAGGTGGTGGTTTACTGCCCATTCACTGGTATTGAGCAAACCTTCCCATGTGGGAAATGGCTGGATGAAGATGAAGGAGATGGTCTCATTGAGCGGGAGCTCTACGAAATGGTTTCCCTGCGCCAGAGAAGACTGAAAAGTAGGTACAAGCACCCAGGAGCCTCCTGTGACCCCCCCACACCCGCTATGCAACACCACCCTGAGTGTCACCCATGCAATATGATGTGGATAGGCTCATGGTCAGGTACAGGCTCAACTGAATTGAGTCCTGCATGAGTTTCAGCTTTGAACATCTTAGTTTGAGTAGTTTAAAATGAAAGCTTTAAAATATTTTGAAGAATTGCACTCATTTTCTTAAGGGAAGGAATTAGACCTGGCAGTCTTCCTTGGTTCACTGGGATTAGGGCTACCTCAGCCACCAACTCTCCCACTAACTTCAACTTTTTACTCTTGGCCCTAAAGAAAAAGACAGCTCTTAGCCCTGCCCAGCTGCCGACAAGGCACACGAGCCTTGCATTTGAAACCTCTTCTCTAGAGGGAGGCAATGGCACGCGTTTGCTGGGAGGTGCTGCTCCCTGCGGTGCAGGGCAGCGTACCGGCGTGTCCATCCATCCACACATGGCTCCAGCACCCAGCCTCGCTGGCTGGCTTTGCACCAAGCAAAACGGATCGCCTGCACCAGTGTGTATGTGTAAGCAGAATGTTTTAATTAGGATAATAGATACAGTTTAATCCGAATGCTTCGGGTGGGCTCCTGCTTAAAGAGCAGTTCATTTAAATAAGCTTTATCTAAATGTTAGTCAGTGTTATAACCACATTGCACCTCTGACTCGGTCCATTTAACTAAAGCATCTGCAACCTTTAACCCTCTATTATCAGCTCTGATTGTTATTGACAGGCTAATTCCCCTGCTGCCGCAGTGCAGGAGATAGACAGAGAGCATTAGCCTTGAGAAATCTGTGACCTTTAGCTGCCAGATTATAGAAGTGTAAGACTTGAAGTTAGAAAAGACCTATTATGTCATCTCGCCTATCTCCCTGTGCATGCAGAACTGTCCCTTTCTGTAGAGCTGATCAAAGCTTGGTTCAACCTCACTTTGGGTATCCATGGTGAAATGGCTCCCTGTGCAATGTTTGCAAGCTGTTTCCCCAGCGGATTGCAGCTCAATGTGTAAATTGTGTTTATTCTCAGTCTTACTTTTATTCCCCCCTCCCTTATCTTGAATGTTATCCTGGAAACTGTTATGTCAGGTCTAGCCCTCCCTGGTGTTTGTGCCCTGGGGAATATTTGCTCTGGCTCCGAGAATTTCCACACTGCCTGGATCCCTTGATGTGAGGGGATAGGAAACAGTAGAACTGCCCAGCGAGTCCTGGGACGACGACGATGGGTATTTGGGGAAATGCCTGGTCTCCTCTGGCAGCTGCAGACCTAGCTCACCCACGTTTCTCCCTGTGTGGTTTCTCCCTGACAGCCCTCTATCAGCATTTAATTCTGGTACAAGTTCCCCTTTCCCCCTCCCTGCATGCATCACTGCTCTTCTCCTCTCCTTCAGCAAGAGGTCAGGGAGGCCAAACCAGACAGATGAGAGAAGTCTCTGGCGTCTGAATTGCCCTTGCTCTTTTCCCCGGGGAGAACAGGCTGCTATATCACATGCCATATGCAAACTTGCCATAGCTTAATTTCTGCTCAGATAAAACTTGCTCGTGCTTTTCAGAGAGGAGCGGCCATCAACATTTTGCATATTATTAAAATAAGGGCAAAACTTTTTCTAAAATGTTCCTTTTTCACTCTAATTTTCTGCATAGTTGTTGCCAGCTTTTTACAGTCAAATGCTAAGTAGATCAGTAAAAATCTAATTTATATGCATGTCATCGTATTTTTATATTCCATTCTGGGCTCTGAAGGTTGAGCCATGCTCATGTGGGCTCAGGCATACCAAAAGGGTTAGCAGTTCTTTCATTAGGATTTGTTAATAATTCAGTTGGTGTCTCAGTCAGGAAAGAAACCTGTTCCCTCTCCTGTAGGTGCTGCAAGGCCTGCAGAAGTGAAACATGTTATTATCAATAAAGAATGCAGATGAGGGGCTCTTAAGAGGAAATAACGTCACCTTGATACGTGCAGCCATCCTCTGGTATGAAAACCAATGTAAAGTTGCAGCAGGTGGACTGCTCTTACAGTTAAAATGTTGGATGAAGACTTAAGAGATATAGATTTAGTAGCTTTGCCACAATCTTTGGGCATGTCACTTAGAGTAACACAAGTGCTAACCGCAGTCGGGTAGGATTTAGGCATTTAAATAATTTTAAAACTTTTGAAAAATATCTTTACAATGCTTTGAGCATGTTTGCCCCAAATGATTCATCCTGGCTAAAGATACCTGAACGGGCTCCAAGCCAGGATGGCTGAGTGTTGTGCCTGTCCTGCAAGAGGCTTATCTGGGGTAATTAGTCTCAGGAAGGCTCATTAGCTCAGGATGAAGTGAAACCTGGCTGTATCCATACTTGTCCTTGTTCCAGACACAGATCATCTGGAGAGAGTCTTAGGAGCTTCCTGGAGCTGCATTGCACCCTGTGCAAGTAACTGGAGACTCTTTCTCATTGACAAAAAGAAAGCTGACAGTATTTCCCTGGCTTTAAAATGGTCTTTGAAGCTAGAGTTGTAGGTGTTGGAGAAGTATGCTGCAACTACGGAGATGGAGCACATTACCTGTTAGAAATATATGACATAGAAGAATATGGTTCACTTGGAAAGTGGTGACTTAAGTTTTTTCTCATTTTATTTTAAAAGGAAACACAGAATTATATTTCCAGGCAATCTGATTCCTGTATGTCATGTGGAAGCCGATTATGTTTGTGCAGAAAATGATAAAATGACCTGGTTTTCTTTCGTACCATCCTACCCTCTCTATCACCCAGAGGAAAGAGTGAGAATTATTTTTTTTACCAGGACACCTTTAAAAATTACTTTTTAAACAAAATGTCTTGAACCTTTCTTTGTAGAAAGCCCCTGGTCTCTGTGGATCTGGACAAGTGACATTAAGAATGCAGGCACAGATGCCACCATCTTCTTCCAGATTTATGGAGACAAGGGGAAGTCAGATGAGATGAAGCTGGACAACAATTCAGACAACTTTGAAACTGGACAGACTGACAAGTTCATGGTATGAATCTCATGCTAGTGGTAAATCTGGCTTGGTATTGTTTTCTGGGGCATAAGCTTCAGCCCTATACATAAAATCAGCAGTATGAGATCTTTACCTCAACTCTTCTGAAGTGGAGGTGAAGACATTCAGTTTGGTGGTGATGCAGATGATTTCCCTCCCTGTGGATCTGGCTTGTGTTCTCCAAACACAAGTTTAGGCTGGTATTCCTGGGTGCTCAGGTGCTGATGACTTCAAGTCATGATGATAGCGAGTACCACATGTCCTTTGCTCCTCCTGAAGCCGATAGTGTCCCCCTCAGGCACAGCCCTACTCTTGTTATAGACCGCTCCACTCATTTAGACCATGATCCTCTAAAGCTAATAATTTATCTTCCCCCCACCCCGCCCAGTGCCTAAGTGGTCATTAGCCCTTTACAGGAGAATTAGCAGTGGTGATCTGGTCTCCTCGGATGTGGAGCCTCCGTGAATGTTTGAGGCTGAGCTCAACAGCGTGTTGAGTTTGGAGGCTGGCAGGGGGTCTTCTTGTGTTTAGGAACAAATATGTTTAAAAGTTAACTAGGGACAGGTCTGAGAAAAATCGAGAAACAAAGGATTTTAATGTGTAACTGTAGCCAAAACAGGTACTTCCTTTGCACCAGCAGCCATAGCTGCCTCTGAGAGGAAGAGTGGCTGTGCTTCACAGATCCTGTTTGAGAAAGAGCTGAAGCTTGAGAGCAGACCTTAGTTCTTACTGGGAAGGACTGTTTCAAGGAGCTCTCAGTCTCAAAAGTGACTGGATTCAACCTATAAGTTCTCCTCTCCTGAAAAGAGAGGCACCAAGCTATCTTTGCAGAGAAGGGTTTATTATTTTTAAAGAACATTGTGGTTTTTAATTTAGTTTTTTGACTCCTCTCTGATTTGGCTCTTCGCAAACACTTAGTGGTGTGCTTTGTGTGCAGGCTGTGCTGACTTATAGAAATGGATAATGCACTTTTTCCCCCCCTTCTATAGATCGAGCTCCCAGATCTGGGCACGTTTTATAAGCTTCGGATATGGCATGAGAAAAGAAATCCCTTTGCTGGCTGGCATCTGAATAAGGTGAGAGGACGGCAAGGGGAAGGTAGACCTGGAGAGCCAGATTGGTCACAGAGATGTCCACTGTCAGTCCTGGGCCGCTGCATTCCCCAGCTGGCAGCTGAGTTGGATGTGTGGTGGTCAGAGGTCCCTCCCTTTACAGACGGTGGTGGCTGAGGGGTGGAATCCTACATGAAAATAGGATGTGATGAGAGCACATTGTAACGTTTGCTAAAATATGTGGGGAGAGAAGGATTTGGAGGACATTCCTTCTCCATCCTGTTCCCCTCAGTTCAGCCCAGCTATGTATGGGAGATGAGAGCAATGGGAAATGGCAGCTCCCAAGAGCCCGGATCGATGGTGAAAAGCACATTTCCCCATCCTTCCAGCGTCAGACCGCTGTAGTCCCCCTCCGTGCTGCCAGGGGCTGTCCTTTGCTCTTCAGAAATCTTCCTACTCTTAGACATCGTTACTGCACAGAGAGGCAAACCTACCCCTTCTATGGCTTATTTAGGCTGGTAGTAACACAAACCTGGTTATGGTAGAGACCTGTTGTACAGTGGACCATAACCTGCCCTGAAGTACTGACAGCCCCGTGGAGGGAGGTGGACACTTGCAGACTGGAGGAGCCTGTGGAGACTGTGCAGAAGAGAGCAGCACTGTGCTGTTTGGGAAATAAAAAAGGTGATCTGCTTGGTCTTCAATCACACGTCCTTTGTTCTACCAGCAATGATCACAGTGCTGTCAGCCCTCATCGGGGTCTGTGAGGCAGTAAGTTCATCTCTAAGCTTCACTCATACTCCTGCAGAGCTTGGAAGACATTCCGTGCACTTAACAAAACGTATGCTTTGCTGTGCAGCCGTAAATAACTGTGATAAAAAATCACCATTTATCACTTGGAGATTTTTCTCGTGCCTCTAATGTGCTTTGACAGATTCTGCTTTCGTGCATTGTCAGAGAGCCGCGAAAGCATACGTAGTCAAACACCTCTTCACTGGGGAGAGGGCATCAATTACTGCTGTGTTCACCGTATGGTGGGAGAAGGTGTCTGGCTGTGGTCTTTATCAAAAAGAAAGTGCTGGTCAGACTTTGGGCCGCTGCAATCATCTCTATTAGTTTGCCCACAGATGATGAGCAAGAACACTTAGACCTTCCAAAGCTATAAATTTCCCTGGGGTATCTATCCTCTTTTCCTGCACAGAAATTGCGTTCAGGGAGGGCAAGAGGGATCTGACAGTGTGTCTAGGATTCACTTTGGGCCAAACTGTCTAAGCAAGCCTGGTGAAGGTGCATGAAAAAAATTTGCCCGTATATAGCCAGTTTTCTGGATGCATCAGGCTCGTGGCACATGAATCTCATCACTTGTGCATCCATTTTAGCATCTCGGAACTTAGATGAAGCCTTAACAATGCTTTGTTCTGCTACTCATAGGTTTCATGCCAGGTTTCCTTCATGTCAGGGCAGGCTTCCATTTTCTGTTACAAGAACACAAGAACAGTCACACTGGTCAGGCCAAAAGTCCATCTAGCCCAACATGCTGTCTCCTGTGTCACATAAATGCACAATTAGAGACCAGTAAGAAAAGGACAAGCACTTATGATACTTCACCCTAATATTCTTCCAGCTTTCAACTATTTGCAGTTGGAAACTTACTGCCTGAACAGCTCTACTGAATACAAAAAATTTAGTAGGTTTCTCTTCTATTTATTTGTTTGAAAGCTCCAGTCTCCCCTTGAACAATTAAACTTTTAGCGACCGTAATAACGTTTGCAAAAGATTTCACAGGCTGATTGTGTCCTTTTGTTTGCTTTGAACTTTGCCCTACAAGCCTCATTTGATGCACTGTATTTCTTGTAGCAGAAAGGTGAATAGTTGAGCCCCCTCTGCCTTCTCTGTGCCACCTGTGAGTTTGTAGACCTTGATCATACCCTCAATTTACTCACTTCCCCAGCCATCTGCAGACCCCCACCTTATTTGCTCATTACTCCTTTTGAATCTACTGCAGATCTTCCATCGTTCCCGTTGCTGTTTTCTGGGTGTTTTTTAATGTGCCATGCACTGGTTCTGAGCTGTGGGGACCAGCAGCGCAAACACCATCCACGATTTGCTCTGTGGATTTATATGGTGGCATATGACGAGCAATTACTAAGAGCCACGGTATCCATCAAAACTTTCACACCATGGAGCTATTGGAGAAAGGAGGAATGAAAAGCCATCATCTATGACAGACTCTGCTTCGTGCATCGCTGCAGTGTGCGAATCTGAATGACGGTCTCGTTATTAATGTGTGTTATTTCTCTGCTGCTACCTACTCTTGCTTCTCAGGCAAAAAATCTGTCAGGAGCTTGTTGGTTTTTTTGTCTTTAAGCCTCTGAACTCACGCAGTGTTTTGGTTTAATGAAGGTAACTCTTCTGAAAACGCTGACAAAAGAAAAATACTCATTCAACTGCGGCCGCTGGCTAGATATAAATGAAGATGACAATGAGATCGTGCGGGAGCTCCCTGCGGAGGGATCTCTAGTGACTGAAGTCATGCCAGGTGAGAGCCACGGGCTCCACGCAGGGGCTCGCTTAGGACCTGAATAGAAAGAAACCCTCTTTGTGTAAGGGATGCACAGGCAGACCGATGCAATTCAATTAGCTTCCCTTTCTGGCACTTTCTCTCTGCAGTATTTTCTGTGTGCATCATTAGCTGCATGAAGCCTCAGAAATCCCAGGCTGTTATTCTGAGCAGATTTCTCTGTGGTGGGAGATGGGGGAGATCTGGCCAAAGCACAATTTTTTCCAGAGCTATATATTTTTTTTCTTTTTCAAACTTGTGTTTTTTTCCAGTCTCTCTTAAAATGTGAAATGCCACGTTTGAAGGGATGTTCATGGAAAGCAGGCTTAACTGAAATGCAGTCTAAAATTTAACCATCATTTCTGGGCTTTAAAGTTTTATTGACTTATATGCACATTTATGCAGCTGTATCTATAAATGTATAGAAAGTTGCACAGAACAGATGTGCAAGAGCATAGGCACCTTTCAGTACACATGAGCAATCTGAAATATTTATCAGGTTAACTATGGTTAAACTGGAGGTTTAGTTAAGGAAAGCCACAGAACTATTGTTTGCTTCCTTAAGTGGTCACTTCTGTCTTGACCTTGTGTCACATGAATTAAATGTACTTGGAGGGAGAACTTTGTAGAGCAGAATATCTCAAGGTGGCCATTGGGATTTCTCTTATTTCCACCAAAGAACCCAATGGGGCTGCACAGTTAGTAGACCATGAGTCCCCTGTTTTCTGAAATTTCCAATGAACTTGGTGATCTGCATGCAGCTGAGCAGTTCCTCAGAAGAGGAGGAGTAATTGTAATTGCAGATGTTATTAAAATGTAAATAAACCTGGTTTGGAAATGTATTTTTAATCAACTGTGGAGAGGGATGCTTGAGTTCAAATGCAGGCACTTTCCTGCGAGGAGCAGTTGTGCTGAGAGGAGGCGAGATGCAGCACCCACGTGTTGGGATGCAGGCGGGTTTGGGAGGGAGGGTGGGAGCACTGCTTCTTGTCCCTTCCCAATGCTGGAGAAAAAAGTCTCTGTCCTGGTCCATGGGCTGGTACTTTGTTGTTAAATTTATTCTGGAAATCCTTCCCCTAATGGGATGGGAGAGAAGAGATGAGGGCAGGGTGAGTGGAGGAAGGTGGCAGCTCAAAATCCATTCAGCAAAATCCTAAATAAAGGTCTCCAAGGTGACAAGGAGACAAGATGCAATCCAGCCTCCTGAACTCTGAGAGTCCCAAGGAGATGGGACCAACTGGGTTTGTCCTGCCCCATGAAGCCAACATGAGGAGTCCATTCCTCAGGTCCCTAAGCACTTGGCCCTTTTCAACTCTTTTTGTCTGCTTGCCATGCCCCTGAATGCTAAAAATGATGTTTTTCCCCAAACATGTTGTTACAAGGTCCCCTGTCACCAGGACCCTCTCGGGAAGGCAGGAGGGGAGGTAGGAGGGCTAAGGCCCCAAGGAGGCTATGCCGTTCATGTGGTTTTACCCAAGGGATGTGCTTCTTTGTAGGGGCTTTATGGGCTTTCTTAACAGTCCAGGACTTCCTTTTTTTTTTTTTAAATTTTCCTAGTGATAACATGGAAGTGTAAAAGTCAATACATCAGCAGAAGCACTAGCTAGAAGTATGAACACTTAAAATTAATTGCAAGTCTGTGGAAAATGCAGTAAATTTAAATGGCAATTAATCGTGTTGCTGAAATTGTTTTATTAATTTATGTCTCTGCAGTGATAAAATATCGAGTGACAGTTTGCACTGGGACGGTAAGTGGGAGCGGCACAGATGCCAACGTCTTCGTCTGCCTCATCGGTGACCAAGGAGACACGGGAGAACGCGTTCTCTACAACTGCATCAACACTGTCAATAAATTTGAAAAAGGCAATGTAAGTTCACACAGCAGCTTCTTAAGATGGGTTTTAAAGTCTGTGACGGTTTGTAGATTTTTTTTTATTTTTATTTTTTTTGAGAGAGAAAGAGAGAGGAGCATTTGCAAACGTGTCTGATTGCCTTGCCAGTTTGGGAGTGGGGAGAAATAAATCATGCCCACAGAGCATGATAAGAAGTTGCAGTTGGAGGGAGGTTAGGTCAGGGACAGTGTGCCCTTGCTTGACATTGGTATGTTCATAAAAGCATTTCTTGGTGAGCTCCCCAGCTAAGTACCGATTGTTGAAATTGCATCTTCAGATTGGGGAAGGGTTCCAGTAAATCTGTATTCCCTTGTTCTAATATGGCAAAAATTTGACTCCCAGGGCAAAGGAAGAAAAAGCATCTTATTCAATGTGAAAATCAGAACCAAGAGCCTAGCGACTTTCCTTTTTATTTCCTCCAGTCTCCCTTCAACTGTGCTGCACTCAATTTTTGTGTCTTATTTTCAATCTATTTTTCAACATGTTTTTGTATGCCCCTGTCCTGAAAGGAGGGGGGGTGGAAATGGCCTGAACTGAAAATTGAGCTGTTTCCATGGAAAGCTGGAGATAATGAAGAGGTCAAACTGTAGCTAAAGCTGATCTGATCTTGGGTGGATGGGTGGGTGTTTGTGTGCGTGGTGTCAACCTACTCAATATGTATTCAATTATGAGGCATATTTTGGATCTCTAGAGTCCAACTTAAACTGGTAAAATGTAATCACTATCTCCTGGAGAACAATTTGAGAATCTGGTCACAGAAATCTGCAATTTCCCCTCTTTTTTTTGTCATTATTTGATTGAAGAGTTGGAATGGAAAGAAAATGAGGATAAAAGGTCACGTTTTCAAAACTGACCATTGAATTTAGGCTTCTGAAATATGCATTAGCACTTTGAATTTGCCTTTAAGTGTTCAGAATTTCCAGTTCTTCATGGAAATCACTGGGGTTTTAGACTTTAATAGAGCTTTCATCAGTTTTCTTGTGCCTGTAAGTCCTGCCCATAGAAACACATGGCATTTACATATTGGGAAAATTCGTTCTGCTTCTAAATGATATAAAGGTTTGCAGACATGGACATTTCAAACATCATCTTTTTGCCTATGCACTTACTTTACGTATTTTTTATGTTTAAAAGGTAGGTCCAAGCTGTAAAGGACAGCATTTTGTCATTTGGCGCAGTCTTGTTTTGTTAAAATGGTAGCTAAATGAGTCATGTTTTGGTGGCGGTTTGAAGACTGTTTTGATGGATTTCCTAAAAAATATCTTTGGTTTACAGAAGACATAAGTATTTTAAATACAGATGATGACTATTTTATTTTTACTCCCAAAAATGAGTTATAGGGTAACCTGTGTGAAAGGGAAAAAAAAATAGGAAAAATAATTTTAGAAATCAATTCACGTGATTATTAGTATCCAGATGATATAAACCAAACTGGAATCTGTTAATAAAAAGTGCTCTTTCGGCATGAGGAGGTGAAAGCTGGTGAATGAGTTGGAAGCTGTTTAAAGATTGATCCTGACAAACTTAGAGCTTGTATATTGAAGAGACTGAATGATTATATCTACACTGCTTAACTCAGATACCCTGTTAAAAAGAAATGTAGCTAGGTCAGTGTGGTCTCTGATGTACAGCCACTTAGACCAATAGTACCTTGATTACCAATTTAACTTGAAAAGTTTGCTTGCAGATGCAAACTAACAGCCTGTATAGAAGGTAAAATTTAAAGATGCCTCTAAATTAGGTGTTTGCCTTGCTGCATTTCCATTTAGTTAGTTACTCATTAATTTGTATCAGTTGTTAGTAAGATGAACATCAGGCCTAATGAATTAGACTTCATTGACTTTGACTCAGTGAGGTTTTAATAACTTAAATACTCAGTTCAGCAGTTTTGAGTATATAAGTAACACTTGTTCATGCATGTAAGCCCATCATTAACACTTAAAACAGTCGTAGTATGTTTAGTTTCTCTTTATTTTAAAGGTCAGTTTGTAGTCATGAATGATAAAAGAAAATATGATTGTTCTAATAAATAGGAATGCTTAAAAAAATACTGCCTTGCCACCACACTTTCTGGGAGCTAACTGGACATATGCTACTTCTGTATGTGCTTCACGGGCTTTTGAAGAACGAATGAATCACAGTGTTTGATTAGCTTTCTCTTACCTAATGGGGCATCTCAGCCAGATGGTAACATAGCAGTCATGTCTGTGGGTCTATATGCTTCAGATACGCTGTGTATTTACACAGGTATTTACCACACATGTGTGTACATCTGTACATGTACCATTGATATTGTCTGGCCTGATTCCCAGAGGAGTAACTCGCTATTTTAATAAATCTCTCTTCCTTCAGCCATTGGGAACTGCTGCTCCTGGTAACAGAGCTCTGGTCCTGAGGGGCCATCACTCGGGCTAATCTTGGTAATTTGAGCCCTCTTCGGGGGGTGGGGGGAAATAAATGTAAAATTCATGTCTCTTGTGGGGTATTAAGGGTATTTAGCTGCTGGGTAAGGTTCACACCAATCTCTGAACACAACTTGTGAAGCAGCTGGAAAGACCCCTGTGCAGCCATGCCCAATGCTTGCACGCCAGGAAGTGGCTGGGGTTAAACGGTTCTCAGTAGTCCATCTCATCTGAATTTAACGTGGGGTAATGTCTTTGAATGTAGCTCTAAACACCTCTGTGGACTGGGTCTGAAGTAACCTGCCCTGGGTTTCGCAGAAAGCTGATCTCTGAGCAGGGGTTTGAACGTGGATTTCCTGCTTCTCTGTATGAACTTACTAATAATCAAATTGCTTTTATTTTTTTTGCAGTTGTGGAGGGCTTGCAATGATGTGCGAGATTTAAAATGCTGGCAGATCATATATTTGTAAATCTAATGTTATACATCTAGCACAAATATTCAAGCTTTCATTCTTTGGTAAATTAATTTGTACTTTCTCCTTCACCTTGTGAAGAATTATCTTGCAGCATGCTGATGATGTTGCTTTGATTGCAATAATAAATTTGGTTTGTTTGTTTGTTTGTTTTTAAGGAGAAATATTGCCTTACCTTTTTTCTTCTCCTTCTCAAAGGCTGATGAATTCTTCGTTGAAGCAGTAACGCTGAAGCAGGTGAGGAGGGTGAGGATAGGGCATGATGGCAAAGGAGGAAGCAGTGGCTGGTACCTTGCCAAAGTGATAGTGAGGGAAGAAGGACAGCCAGAAAGTGAGGCTGTGGAATTCCCCTGCTACAGGTACTGGAAACCATGCTTGCAAATTATGCCTCCATCTATGCATTTCCCAGACTCTGAAGAGCCTAGCTGTTTTTCCAAGACTGGAATTTTCTGAGCACAGCTTAATCCTTTTTATTTATTCATTCATTTATTTTTGCTAAGCCTGAAAGCAAAGAGTGTGGATTGGGAGGTTTAAGATATGGTTAACTCCCCTCACCAAACAAACAGCAATCTGAACTGTGAGCTTCTCAGCAATTAGCTCAGTAATACAGAGAGTTTCCAAAAAGTACAATGCAACCTTCCAGTACCACATCCAGTGTCACTGCAATTGCCTGCTGCAGAAACACGCTCTGCAATCTACTGCAAGCTGCTAGTTTTCCTGCATGTGGGGGATGAGATTCTGGTCCCTCACATGCACATCCCATGTTTCCAGGAGCAATGGGATGCTATTTTTGTGTTGGGAGAATGCAAAATTGTTTTGCTGCCATCTTGAGAGCTCCTTGCATGAAGGGAAATGCGTACCACGCAGACAGAGATAGTGGTAGAGCAGAAGGCTGTAACTTGCCCCTGTGGGTGGGCTGTAAATGTATTCTTCTCTTTCCTAGACAATCAAGTGGTCAAAAGAGATGTGCTGTACTGAGGTTATCCATGGGGAACTAGAGTGTCATCTGTCCTGGCACTAACTAGGGTCTGCCTCAACATTGCAGCAAAAACCAGAGAGAACTGGGTGAAAACATAAGAGACTAACTTCAGTGTAGTTCGGTCTCCTGTAAAGTCCCACTTGCCCTCTCAGGATGTCTACCCTGTAAGATGGAAGTCCATTGAGCTCCACTTAAAAACATTAAGTGCCTGTCCTAAAAAGTCATCTCCTGGGGGACAAGTGGAATTGTAAAACGCAAACACAATTATTTTTAAATTGCAAACAAAGGTAAACCGCTAAGCTGGTTACTTGTCCCTTGTCACTGTAAATCAGGAAGGTCTCCATTATAATGAGAGGAGTCAGCCAAACACAAAACAGGAGCCAGCCCCAGCCTCTCTGCATCGCTAAAGCCACGTCACACCAGAGAGCGGCCTCACCGGGGAGACAGCACGGAGCAGCAGATGCAATGTCATCTTGGTTTGTGAAACGCAAGCCAGTCTGTCCCTTTTCAAAGAACAAACCACCATGTTGTCATTGCTGCCTTTTGATACATATTTAACAACCATATGTTTTAGCGAGTTAAGCAAGCAAGCTAGACAGGTTTTTACTTGGACATGAAGTGTCCACGTGAAGAGCTGTTTTGCTCAGACTCCTCAGAGATATTTCTGTGTCTAACTGCACTGTGCAGCTGGCTCATTTTAAAGATTTTCTTTTGAATTGTCTCCTTAATTGACTGTATAACTAGGTGTCTTCCCTCAGCTTGGAGGGAAGTTTTACACCCGTGGTCAGAAGCATCAGAGTCCATGGGGCATTCCTCTCAGGCCAGGGACTGAAAGACCTTATGCCCAAAATATTCATGGAGTACATTTAGGCTTCAAGTCACAAATAATGGAATTCCACTCTTCTTACCTTTCTTAATGTCTCTTTTTCCAAGTGATATCAATGTTTTTCATGCAGCTTTGTTTGCTGTCCTTGTGCCAGCATTATCTCTTCCTCTCAGATTGAGAAGGTAACATGACTGATCACCTCCAAGCACAGGGACAGCTGATCCCTCTCACTATCTTTGGTGCCTGTGTCTCTTGAGAGACTGGGGCATCATCGCAGTATACGGGTGTCGTCATGGAGTCTGGATATATCTGAGGGCGAAGGTGCTCACCCACTGCATCCTCCATGTGAGGGATAAATGTCTCCATGACCTGCAGCGTTTGGATGTTCCCCTCCAGTCCTGTGGGCCAAGGACAGCTTATGTCCTCACTGCTTGGGTGGGTGCTTGGAGAGGCCTGCTTCACCTGCTTCTTCAGAGCCAAGATGTTGAAGAAGACTTGGCCAAGAAGAGTGGCCTCCTCACAGTGAGCCAATGTAAGCAAGGTTAGTTAGAGATTCCCTCCTGAAGACACCAGGGAAGCTTCCATTTCTGCTTGGCCAGTCTGTGGCCAGCCAGTGGACATGCTGATGTTCTCATTGCCTACATCTCCAAGACCTGATTAACTTCCTCTCTTCTACACAGCACAATTGCATGGTCTGGAGAAAACAACTTCTGCTGCTGTGTCCTTACTGAAAGCTACTCCATTGACTTTCTGCAGCTTAGCTGCTACTGTGCGACAGCTAGAGGACAAAATGCCTTCCAGCAGAAACACATCTCACTCGTGCAGAAAGCTTCACACGCTTCTTACCTCTGTAACAACTAGGCTGCACTAGCATGTGGAGAGCAGATATTATAGCAAAGAGATGGCTAACCAGCTTCCACTATAACTAATGTCTGTAAGATATCCTATAGATCTTCATTGAAGACTCTGTTCTTGTTATTTACTTATTCATATACACAGATATGTTTTATCTTTTAATTTGAAAGCTTTTTTATGACTCTATAGGAACAGCTATTATCTAATAGTCACAAGAGCTCTATGAGAAGAGCTGCCTTTGTTGTACAAGGAGCCAGCACAGATAAAGAGAAGCTAAGTGGATTAATTGTGAGTTTGTGTCAGATTCAGGAAGAGCATCGAGAAATAATGACTCCCAGGCCTGTGCTTTCAACTCTTAAAACAGTTGGCTATAAAGGGAGTGGCTTATAGCACTTCTTAGAGTCGGTGATTTTAAAGCGGTCATTTGATCTGTGCTTGCAAGAAGTAAATGCAAGTAACTTCTCCAATCGTTATTTGCAGAATTACTAGTACATCACTTGAATGCATTGCAGTATTATTCCTCCCTTATGACCACACGACATTATAATATCTGTTCTTTTAGGAGCTGAACATTGAATCATTCAGTGGCACAACTGAACAATTTATACTTTACAACCCCTGATGTGGTTTAGGTATTGTGGTTATGAATACCACTAGAAAGTTAAAAATGAAGGAGTTCACCTTTTGCCCCAGAACTGGAGCCAAACCTTTTTGAAGCTCAGAACTGAGTTCTTCAGATTTCATTTTCTCCTCAAGGCTCTGTGGAAGTCCAGGAATGGACTAGCTGACATTCTTTAAAATAGCCTATTTTTCATAATATTTATATCCCAGACAGAAATGAATTTTCAATCAGGCAAAATCATGAGTTCGTGATAGGATAGAATTTTATATGCTATAAATCATTACAGCTCCACTGAAATCTTCAATGATACTTCATTACATTTTTTTCTGAGTACATGGAGTGCACCATCCTAATTTTTCTCCAGCATAAGCAAGAGGGAACATTGTTAACAGACAGACCATGAATGGGATGATGCACTAGGAAGCTCCTGTGAAAGAACATTTGCTCAATCAAATGCCAAAAACGTTCATCATACAAAGGAACCAGAGAAACTTCCTTTTGTTGCCTAAAAAGACTGAAATGTCTATGTATTTACACGTGTGTAATATGTATTTTACACATATTAATACTTATACAGGTTATATTCAAAGACACATACAAATACATATGCATTTCTGAATCTGATAGATGTGCTAATTATTCTAATTGCACACAGGCTATCATCTGTTGGATTTCAAATGCTATATATGATGTCATACCATATTTTTTTCCAGTGCTTCCCTGACTCTCTGATCCTTTAGAAATTCTCTCTGAAGTGGCTTTCATATCATATTTTTGTCCACTTTGGGTTTCACATGGGCACCAGTGATACAGTCAGGAGCAGTCTGAGGAGTATCGAGAAGGATTACAGACTCCTGGGAGTGGCGGAAAGGGACTCTGGAGCTGAAGTAGTTTTGCCATCAATCATCCCAGTCGAAGGAAGAGGTCAAATCTCTTGTTTATTCCCCCTGCTATGTGCGTTTGCATAGAGGCATTTAAGTTGGGTCCCCACTGAAGATGACTTACTGACTGGAGTGGCTGGAATTCCTTTGTGCTGTGCTTCAGGTGCTCTCCTGCTGACCTCTGATCCTTCTCCTGATTCTGGGCACCTATGGCTGGCACGGGCATTAAACTGGTAGGAGTGAGATGGCTTGAGGTTCCCCTCACCCGCAACTTTAGTTTAAAGCCCTCTTCACCAACAAGTTTGACCAACAACACCAAGCTGTGTGGTGTGGTCAACATGCTAGAGGGAAGGGATGCCATCCAGAGGGACCTTGACAGGGTTGAGAGGTGGGCCCATGTGAACCTCATGAAGTTCAACAAGGCCAAG
>VXBL01007909.1:1041-36056 GCA_013400195.1 Aramus guarauna | reverse complement strand
CTGGAGGGGAGGGATGCCATCCAGAGGGACCCTGACAGGCTTGAGAGGTGGGCCCCTGTGAACCTCATAAAGGTCAACAGGGCCAAGTGCAAGGTCCTGCACATGGGTTGGGGCAATCCCAAGCAGAACTACAGGCTGGGCAGAGAATGGATTGAGAGCAGCCCTGAGGAGAAGGACTTGGGAGTATTGATTGAGGAAAGCTCAACATGACCTGACAATGAGTGTTTGCAGCCCACAAAGCCGACTGTATCCTGGGCCACATCAAAAGAAGCATGACCAGGAGGTTGAAGGAAGTGATTCTGCCACTCTACTCCACTCTCATGAGGCCTCACCTGGAGTACAATTGCGGTCAACTCTGGGTCCACCAACATAAGAAGGACATGGAGCTGTTGGAGAGAGTCCAGAGGAGGCCCACGAAGCTGATCAGAGGGCTGGGGCTCCTCTCCTATGAAGATAGGCTGAGAGAGTTGGGGTTGTTCTGGGGACACCTTTTTGCAGCCTTCCAGTACTTAAATGAGGCCTATGAGAAATCTTGAGGACTGTTTACAAGGACATGTAGTGATAGGACAAGGGGTAATGGGTTTAAGCCAAAGGAGGGTCAATTTAGATTAGATGTTAGGAAGAAACTCTTTACTGTGAGAGTGGTGAGGCACTGGAACAGGTTGCCCAGAGAAGCTGTGGCAGCCCCCTCCCTGGGAGTGTTCAAGGCCAGGTTGGATGGGGCTTTGGGCAACCTGGTCTAGTGCAGGGTGTCCATGGCAGGGGGGTTGGAACTAGATGATCTTTGAGGTCCCTTCCAAACCAAACCATTCCATGATTCTATGATTCTATTTCCTCTGGGAATAATATAAAGCAGCAGAGCCACTTTTTAGTACAAACTTATTGCATATAAATTTCCAGTGAAGAATTCCAAGTATGTCTGGTAAGAAGGCAGTTGTCTCTGTTTTGTTATGCAGTATATGCTACTTTCTGTATCTCATGTCAGTCACACAACAGGAAGATAAAATATTAAGCTAGTACAGAATTCCTAAATAGCAAAGAATATCCCACTATGGTTCAGTAGTCAATGCAGTAAAATATAATTTAGAAGAAGAACTACTCAACTGCCAGTAACAATATTCCATAAATCAGATTATTTTGAAATAATCAATGAAAGAGAGAGAGAGACTATTCTCATATTCATAAAAGAATAAGAGTAATTATTCAAATAGCTACTGTGGAACAGATTACCCTTTAGAAATCCTTACTCTTGTTTAACATGCATTAGCTTGCTTTTCTTCACATTTTTGGTGATTCTAGTCCTGAGGTAATGCTTTTCAGCACAGTACATCTTATAATTGATCTGATTATACAATAAATGTTTCGAAGTCTGCAGTAGAGGTATTTCATGCATTCTTATCTCTGTGAAATATTGTTTGCCATTTAATTTCAGAAAGTATGTAACAGTAATTAAGAAAAAATGTAAATTTTCTCACTAGTTTTTTAAATAAATATCCCAATTGTTCAGAAATGAAGTACTGTAAATATAGAAGAGCATGCTCAGATAATATTTCTGGGACATTTTGTGCTATCCACAAAACCAAAACAAAATATACCTAGAAAGGAGTTGCTACAATTAAATTTGTATTTTGATACTTTAGTGATAAATTTATGTCAGGCATCTTTTTTTCTTATCAGTCAAAGTTTACACTTAGCAGTCAGTATATTTTTCAGAATTTGGTCCAGCATATTGTCGTTTTAGACACCTCAAGAACTTGGTCTTCCACTGCTTCCCTTAGGAAATTATTCTATAATCTTGTCAAGAGATAGGTTATGCTTATCACTACCATGTGACAATGCTTGCAGGTAGAACATGATACTCTTTTTTAAGACCTGAAACAATCTCCCAGAAAGATAACTAAAGTGGAAAAAATCCTCTTAAATTTAATCTTTGATGGTCAGGCAAAGAAAGGAAGTGGAAACTCAAGACATTTATCATGGCTGCCTTTCAGCTTAAGACGAATCATAGTGCAGTCATGCTTATTCATTCCAGTTTAGCTTTTCAGTTTACTTTGCATCCAGCATCCAGCAAACTTGAACAATTTAGAGCTAAAGACCAAACGAATTATATCAGTTTACTTTACATTTACCTTCTTTACCTTAGCTTTAACTTATATATGGGCTCTGTGAAATGTCATATGCAGTACCCTATTTGTGAAGGAGCTGCTTCATAGTCATGCAAAAATTTTGAACAAATATAAAACTACAGGCTATCTATATGTCACAAATTGCATGACATACAAAGAAAGACCTAGCCAGCAAATTATTTTGTTTTGAAATAGATTGTTTGGCTGTGTGCACGTGTAAGTTTATTCATGAGTATAAGACTTTACCAGGTGGGATCCCCGGACACGAAATAAGAGCCATTTTCATCTAAATAGCTAGCAGGGAAGGACAATGTATTTTATACAATTTATATGTGTTCATTTACATGTATTTTTAATGGATGCTGTATCAGAATAAACATTTTTATAATAACTTTTGAAATTTTTTTTACTGGTTTCTACTTCACAAAGTAGAATAATTTGGAGTGACAGTTTTCTGGCAGTTATGTTGTTAGCTTTTTCTGATGATAGTCAAAGTAAACCTCTAGATCATTTCATCTTCAGCCTGTGGTCTTTAGAAACTAAAAAAACTGACAGCTGCTTCACACCTGAGAGATCTCCATCTACCTGAGAGATGTCAAGTCATTCTTTATAATCAGTATCATAAAAAAATATTATATTTACTGATGAGACATTTCCAAATCCATTGGAACATTTCTCCATTTTTGTGGTGGTGTCAATTAACGACTGAGACAGGGTGCTGTGAGGGACGGCTCTCCCGCAGGAGAGAGCCAGGAGTAGAGGGTGGCCATGGGGCCAGCAAGGCCATGCCCTCCTTGGAGTAGAGCTCCATCTTGCAGCACTGAGCAAGGGAGCAGGGCTGGGTTGGAGATGGTGACTGGGACCAGCCTAGAGCCCTATAACTAGCCAGCAAAGCCGTGATGGTACGATGGTTGAGATCCTATCTGGCCCCAGGGTCAGAATACCCTCAGGGCCTGACACGTAGGGCTGAAAGAGACTTGGAACAGTCACTCCTGATGACAAAGCTGTAGACACTTTTTTTTATTACTGATGACAGATTTTTGGCTAACTTGTCAGAATACGTCTTTTTCAGGCAATTCACTCTAATGAAGTTTTGGGGGTTTTAAATTTTAATTTTTTTTTAGTTTTTCTAGTGTCTAACTTGGACCTTCCTTGCTACAAATTAAACCAGCTACTTCTTGTCCTGATCATCTTGTTACACAGAAAAGACACTATTCCCTTTCTGTTCAAAGCAGCCTGTTACATATTCAAAGATGGTCATCCTGTCAAACTACAGAAGCCCATGTATTTCACTATTTTGTTTTATGGATGGTCACTGGCCTTTTCTAATTTTTTTTTTTTAATTTTTTTTTTTTACTTATTCTTGTTTATGGTACCAGATACCAGCCTCTACCAAAAACCTACCTTGGGATGAGCAAGGTGAAAGAACCACTCGATACATGTTGTAAGCCTGACTTCCATTTATACATGTTAATATAGTGGTTATATTTTTTATTTGGGTTATAGATTTTCTTTGGCATTTCTAGATATTCATCTTGACATCCAGCATGCAATTCATTACAGAATTGCTTTGTACCTATTCCTCACCCTGTCTTGCACGGCTGTTTTTAGTCCAGCATTAAGAATGAAGATACACAGATTGCGCTCTGACTGAGGTGATCAAACACCTCCCCACCTCCATAGAAGGCTGTGGTCATATATCAATAGAATAAAAATGAAAATAAAAGAAATAAGTCAAAGCTGTAAAAATGTAAGCTTGTATGAGAGGAAAACATGTTTAAATATTCTATAAGGAAAATAAATAACAATGGTTATTAAAAAATGATGAAAATTAGCAAAATTACAGGTGAGATTCAGGAATAAAAAAAATCAATATTTTTTTTTAGTTTGAACTGATGTAGAAAGAGTTACCACAGCTTGGAAATAAATTCCTGCTTCTTTTTTGCTTGGTTGTTTTATAGTTGTTTTACTTCAAGGAATGAGCTTATTTTCAAACATATTTGAATATTGGCTGATGAAATCTAACAATACAATTGAAATATTATTTTCTCACTTTCAAACACCTCGTGTTGTTTATACTGACCTTTTCTACTGCTAATTTACTTTGATCTTAAATTATGGTAGTTTATCTGAGATGAAAACATTACATTCTAGGTGGTCAGCAGTACTGTTTTTATTAAAATTCTAGGTGATAGACTAATAAGAGATTTGGTATTCCAGACTTCCTCTATCAACAACAAAAAAATCTTTTGTTATATTAATATTAATAGAAATATTTTCCTAAATAATGTCAGTGTTGTTCTTTGTGTCTTTCCATATCATTCTAAGACATAGAAACTCCTTTTATGTTCTTTTATAAACGAAATCTTGTGACTGAATCTGACAATCACCAAGTAAGTGTTCAATAAATGTGAAAGAATAGTTACTTAAATTTTTTAAATTCCAATTGAAGTAACTTTTTTGTTGATGATTTAAAAAAAAAGATGAGTAACTAAAACATTTGGGAACATGTGACTTTCTTCCCTATATATGAGATATAATTTAACGTTATTAATGTTTCAAAGAAAAACTGTCTTATTAAAGCAGATCAGTTTTTTTTTCTTGAAAACAAATTTGGATTTAACTTTTCAAGGACAGTTTTGCTCTCTGTAAATTTACATTAATGATGTAAACATTTAATTTTGCTCTTTTTTTTTTTTTTTTTTCAAAAAGCTCTGTGAATATTAACTTCTGCAATAACAAATATAATTTAATGTTTTAAAGAAGGTAGAAAAAAAAACATAATTGTGGGAATAACTCCTTAAAAACCTAATATTTCCCCCTCACCCCCCATTTTCCTCTCATTCATGAGAAATTAATAACTGATTAAAAAATAGCAGAAAAATTATTTGGTTTTCCACTAGAGCTTGAAAGTGAGGAACTATTTATAATTGCTGCAGAAGCACTGTATAGCAATCTACTGTCATGAATACAGAAATTAATCATAAATCATGTTATAAATAGTATTTTCTATTTTCGCTGGTAAACCGAAGGATGATTTGCAAAGATGTTTGCATTTTTACTTATTTTTTTTTTCTTATACTTGCAGGGTGTGTGTGGGGGTGTGTGGGGAGGTGTATTGTAAGCCAGTGAAGATAATTTAAATTTTATATATGTATTTGTGTACACTGTTATGTCTATGTTATGAGTTTCTTTTTGAGTAGACGTTCGTGCCCTGATGCATAATAAGACTATTTTAATTCCAATGAAAATTAACCAGTTTGAAAAGCAAATCAAATTGGTACATTTGAATTTGTCAAGCTATATAGTTTGACAAAGCAAAATTTTTTTCTTCTCAGTTCTCTTTCCTTTCCTCTAAAGAACCACATTTAGTTAGTCATAAGTCCTAAGGAGACAATTGCTTTTAGGGATGGGAACTTACATGCAGCATTTCACAATGTTCATTATATATCATATATTTATTTACATGCATTTCAATTAGTGCTCATATGTGACCACTATATATTCTTGTTTAATCAGAAGTTTCTTTCTACTGCCAGCTATTACAGGTACATTAATCTCATTATTTCAATATGAAAATCAACTGATTTCGCCCTTTAAGTAATCCCTTATCTAGTGTACGTGTGGTATTATGGCCTAGCATCCTGTGGCATGTATTCCATATGGTCCAATCAGCCTTCTCAAATTATTTTGTTTTTCGTGGATTTTATTATTTTGGATTTTTTTCGTTTGTTTTACTGGCTTGCAGCTTCAAATTAGAGATGCAAATTTCTTAGCTACTTTAAAAATCCTGTTTGATTACAGCAAGAGTGTTTACCTTTATTTACAGTTGATAAACTTCAAGAACATTGAGTGGAAAGAGAGATGGCCACCATCTATGCATGGGCAGGCAGAAACTAGAAGCTTGTTACTTCTGGCTAAACGAGAAATACTTCTTCCACTGCAGATGTGCACTTACAGAAAAGGTGTATGGCCCTGACAGCAGCTGGGAAGGAAGAGTTTCCATCAGGGGCGGCATACGGGCCAGCTGAGTCTGATCCACTCCAGCCAGTCCCACAGCAGCTATAATCCTTGTAGGATCAGAGAGACATGGTGATAGAGCTCAAATAACTGAAGTGCTGACATGGATGGATACAGGTGAGAGAACAGCTGGGACGTGGGGGGTTATATCTTACACAGAAAAGCAATCTGAAAGCATGGATCTTTGTTCTAGTAAAGGTTGTGAGCTGATCAATGGTTTATGGATTGAAATTAGAGGACAGACCAGTATCAGTGAAAGACTTGCAGGTCTCTCCAAAAAAAAGGAGGAAGTTGTTTTCTGACAACCAGTATAAGCCTGGTTGATTGTGAGAGAAGTGAGGAGGGCAAGTAGAATTAAAATCCCCAACTTCAGGAGAGCTGAATTCTTTTTTTCCAGGGAACCAGTTGTTGGAATCCCATGGGAGTCTGCCTGCAGGGTGAAAGGACACAGGAAACCTGCCTGATCTTCCTGGACAGCCTTTTCAAAGCACAGACAGGGATATGGTGATATGCAGAAGTGGAGCAGAAGTAACAGAAGTGCTGAACAGGGAACTCCTGACTGAGCTAAGCTGTGAAAAAGGAGTACATAGACGGTGGATTCGGGATGCGCCACCAGAAAGAAACACAGAGACTTTACTCAGGCATGCAGGCGTGGCGTTAGGTTTGGTATGGAGTGTGAGAGATTGCAAGGGCATCTGTAAATACATTGGCAGAAAAGGAAGAGTAAAGTAACTAGGCCAAAGCTCAGTAGGATGGGGAACGCAGTGATAAAAGATACAGAAGATTACTTTTTTCATAGAATGACAGAAAAGTTCATGGAAGTCCTAGTCTAAAAGAGACCTATGAAAATCTTGCAATATAAATCTTAACTGGACAAGGCCTTCAGTAGCCTGATCTAACCCTGAATTTAACTGTATTTCAGACGTGGTTGGCCAGATGACCTACAAAGGTGATTTCCAGCCTATGCCTTCATTCTACTTTTACTGCCTAAATTATGCTCTTTTGTGTTTTTTCCATGAGTGGACATAGTCATTTTGATAAGTAAACGTAATTTCCAGAGATGCTGGCTGCATCTGCAGTTGACTTCACACAGATTGACTACTTCCTTGATGTCTTTTCCAAACTCTTCTTTGTAAGAATCAGTTTTCCATTCAAGTTTCTTTTTTTTCCTTTTTTTCTTTCCTTTTTTTTTTTTATTTATGGCTGTAACATGTAAGTAACTGTGAAATATCTTTTGTTTTAACATTCTAGTAAGAAATTGGTTTCTTATTGCACAATCTGAGAAAATAAATTAGCACATCTGTTGGCTCACAATTATATAACAGGGTTTATCCTTGTCCTTTCTCAGATCTTTGCTAACATTAAAGGCAGGTCCTCAACACAGCAAGGTCAGATCTTTTTAAACAAAGAGTGGTGGTGGAAGCAGCTGCATTCTCTAAGCTATTTGAATAGTCTCTCTTCTGTGCATGGTATTTTGAAAGAAAAAGCAATTTATAAACTAATGCCAAGGTTACTGAATCATTCAACAGTCTAAGAGCCCCCGTGAACTCCAATTACTTCTCTTTCACAAACTTATTCCATAGTTATTAGTATGGGGTCAGTACAGTGAAGTTCATTGCAATCACAGTAGGACAAGGTTTACCTTTGTTTATCTTCATCATTCATGAGTTGTATAGATTCATTTGACCATAATCTAATATGTTTGTTGGAAGGGAGTGCTGCTACATTGCTTGAAATGTGTGCCAACTCTCAGGCTAAAACTGAGATGTATCTCAATGAATGGAGACAGGAGCCTTTCTTATACACTGAAGTCTAATAAGGCAAATGGAATTAGAAATGTTTTCTTTGATAATAACTGTAGTTTTTAACTTGCAGATAATTAGATATTTTACTGTAAATGACACCAACCCCCTTTCAGCCACATGACCTTGGTTATTGTGAGAAGACATTCTGTCTTTTTTGTCTATATTATTTCTATTTCAAGATCTCAGAAGCTGGGAAAAAATAATAATAATAAAAAATCAACCCAAAATAAAAGAAAACCATACTTTGTGGGTGATTTGTGTTAAGGAGTCCTTGGAGTAATTTCTTAGTGGAGACATAGGACTGTCAGGCAAAGAAGGAAGACATTGAGTTTCACCTAAAGGCTGGAATAGTTACTCAGTTCTCACAGTACATATGTGAAATGCATGAGGTTTGCTGTTCCACAAGAGGGGAGAATGTGCTTTGCCTGGAGCTATCCATATCTTGTTTTTTTTGTTTTTTTTTTTTTTGTTTTTTTTTTTAATATACTAATGAGCATAATGAGAAGAGTAAGTCATTAAATTTAATGTTAACTTATTGGGCACTTCAAAATAAAACAGTGCTGTGCTGCGCTGCTGAGAACAATATAACATATCACTCACAGTGTACAAGTCCTGCAATTAAAATGCTAATTAACACTTTTATTTATAAGGAACAAGGTTATTTGATTATAATCCCATTTTCCCTGCTCCCTTCAGCAATATGTATTGATCAGTCAGAGTAACAACAACCCATCCCAGTTGCCTGAGGAATGATTTTGCTCTCTCCAAACAAATCTGATATACACCACAAGGAAGACATTAGCCAAATTAGGTAGAAACAACTTAGAAGAAGTTTCTTTCCTTCTTTGCTTCGTCTCCATAGAGAAACTGCAGTTGAATTTGGCTTTTGCTCATCACAGCCTGCAGAGAACTTAGCTGGAGTCAGACCCCTTCGTTAGTTACTGAAATCAGAGTATATCCTTCCAGACCAGGAGTAAGTAAATAGTAATTTACAATGTTCAGTTATACAGCAATTAAATAGAACATGTATGTTTCTTCATCTGCCTGGAAAGTTAAAAAGGAGAAAATGGGAGAAAGAGGCAAAAAGCATATATATGTGCATACATATAAATATATATACACATATTATATATAAATTATATATATATATTTTACACACACATATGTGTGGTTGTATAAAGGTGCCAGTGTAATATATTTGTTCTAAAAATTGTGTCATGGATACTTATAAGCTGTAGAATTATTTCTATGTCAATTTATACCTGAAGTTAGCAATATACGGGATGGAATTCCTCACAGATTTTTCCCATTCCTGTTTCAAAATATAGTGAGAGAAAATAATGTATATGCATATACATTTTAACAACAGCAGAGTGTATCTTTCACACAGAAGCTTGAAAACATATAATAACGTTGCTCTTCAGGAGTTTTCAACAATCAGGAACTTGTTCTAACCATTAGAATACGAGGCATGTTTATATAGAGCAAAAAGAAGTATCACAGACAGAAGAGACATAAGCTGTCCACACAGCCAACCTTGAAAATGTGTTTGCAATAGATGGATTTGTGAACCACTGAACCTGAAAACACTGAAAAGACAATTCTATTTTTTCTAATCCAAGATGGCTCATGTGCCACCAGCTCTTTTATCATCGTAGCATTTCTTAAGGCTTAAAGTAAATGGACCCAGAACCTGTGTGTCTGTACCAAATCTTTGATACATATCGATACAAACCTCTTTATACTGAGCTACTAAGGACAGGGCAAGCATGATTTTCTTTACATTCTTATCTTTCAGCATAGACATTTAAGACATCTAGTACAGGCTTATGAACTCTGTGTTATTAATATAATGGCATGTTTTATACTCTTTTTTCATGTCCTGTAGACAACTGTCATGTTAAATACAGTTTTTCCCTCTTCAGGACAGGGCTGTACCTCCCTTTAAAAATGTATGGGAAAATAGAATCTTTGCTTGATTCCTAATACAATGAATACAACAATTACAAAATAGTGAACCTTTGCCATCATTTTCCTTTTACATTACTGTTTTACTTAGCTTGTATATGCAAAAATAAGTTCAATATTCATAGAATTGCAGGCTGGAATTTCCTTTTTTATTTAGTTCCATCAGAGTAGGTGACAAACTCCCACTGGAAAAACAGAAAGGTAGGAGAAAAGTGTGGCTGAGCCTTACAGTTTTCTCACTAATCTCATTAACCAATTATAGCTTTTTTTGTTCACATGAGCTGTTAGGAACAAGTGACTTTTTAAACTGTAGTTTGGAATAGATTAAAAGACTGGACCACTGTAAGAAAAAAGAAACTCCAGCAGATACTAGCTCCTGTCCCCTCTCATTGAGTTCCCTATATTCAAAGGAAATGTCACCCACTGTCAGATTCAGACAAAATTCAGATTGATGTACATATATATACATCTAGATATTAGGATAATTAGGATTCATAAGGGACTGAAAACTTCCTTTACCAAGGAAAGGAAAATTATGGTTTCCAATAGAAATAACAAATGTCTGACTTTTTAAATAGCTGAATATTTTTTGTGTTTTTTTGAAAATCAAGTTAATAATCCTGTGAATTAGACTAAATTTCATATATTTTCAGCACTGGCAAAGTTTAAATTTGTATAACTATAATTTAGAATACTTATGCATAACAACTGTGATAGTTTAATATGATATTGTTAACTGTTCTCCTTTGTTGTTCAAGCTATGTGTGGATGGCAGATATATTGGGATAGAAAGCATAAGTTATTTTTATAACTATTTTTGTGTAAAAAAATCATTCAGGATATAATCTATGTAGTTTTCTTAGAAAGGTTCATGAGTATTTGACATATATAACATCACACTGGAATAGTTGTGCCTCTCATCACAAAGCTGTCTATTCTAATAGCCTTTCATCTATGCCTCTCCTCATTCCCTTTGTAAATAATAGCATTTACTTTGAATGAAAATAGGAAATGAAATCCATTTTATGAAAATAACAACTAGAATTATTAAGATGACTTCATAAATCTGTCTAAAAGCACAGATGTGTCTGACTATGTAAGATTCAGCTGCCTTTGAAAACATCTGCATAACTGCATGGATTTCAATGCTGTGGGATTGTGCTTTTTAGTGTGAGTTGTGGATATCAAAGAAGATAAATAATTTTAGTGGTTGCTATATTGTGCCATTTAATACCTTCAGTTTCTCCAAAATTTTCCTCAGAAAATGATCCCCAGATGTAGTTCAGAGGGCCACAACTAAATAAAATGACATGAAAAGTAATTCTCAGTTAGAAACTTCAGCAAGATATCCAGTGAGATGATCTTCACTTCCTGACTGAAATGCCAAGAAAGCATAGATTTGAACAATTACAACCAAGCAGCTGAATGAATTTATTAAGAATAGTATACGTGTATGTGTATACCAAATAGGATGAACCTGAAGGTGCAGAGTGAGCTGGTTGCTATCATGGAAAGTTTTTTTTCCTGTCTTTGAAAGGTCACAGCTGTCAGGGTAGATTCCTGGCGACTGCAGGTAGACAAATGTACTCATCTTCAGAAAGAGACAAGAAGGTCAGCCTGGGGAAACAGGCTGGTCAGCCGCACTTCGATCCCTGAGAAGGTTACGAAGAGAATCCTCTTGGAGCACATTTATGAGCACATGAAGGAAAAGGTGACTGGGAAGAGCTAGCATAGATGTATCGAGGCTAAATCACACCTAACCAGTCTGATTGCCTTCCATGATGAAATGACTGGATCTGTGGATAAAGAGAGAGCCATGGATGTCACTTACGTTGACTTTAGTGACACTTGAAAGTATCCAGTTACAAGTGGAGCTCCTCAAAAGCTGATCTTGTGACTTCTGTTATTTTTATCAATGATCTGGAGGAAGAAATGCAGTGCATGTTTATTACGTCTGTGGATAATATCGAATTGGGAGAAACCATTTATACACTAAAGGTCAGGGTTGATTTTCAGAGACACCTAAGCAAATTAGAGGAATGAGCCAACAGAAACTTTAGAAAATTCAGTGAGAACATATGTAAAGTTCTGAACTGGGGATAGACTAACTCCTTGTAGTAGAACAAGCTGAGGAGTGACTGACAGGGGAGCAGCTCTGCTGAAAAGGACCTTGAGGTTGAGGTGTCAGCAGTGTGGCCTGGAAGTAGAAAAAGCCAACAGCACCCTTGGTGTTATCAACAGGAACACAGTACAACAACAGAAGCGATTATTGCCCTTTACATATCACATGTTGGACTGTATCTGAAATTCAGTATCCAGTTCCAAGCCCACCAATGCAAAATGGATGCTGATAAACTTTAGTTAGCTCAGCTGGGAGCCATCAAACAGCTTGGCCCATGAGGAGAGGCTGAGGAAGCTGGTCTTATTCAGCCTGGAGAAGAGACAGCTTTGGGACTACCAAACAGCAGCTACTCAGCATCTACAAAGGGACCGTTAAGATGGATTTGGCTCTTTATTGAGGTTTATGGTGAAAGAATGAGAGATAAGTCATGCATTAAAATAGAGATTATTTGCCTGGATATAAGGGGGAAAAAACTTCACTGTGAAGATAATAGAGCACTGGAACAACCCAGACATCCAAAGGCTGTGCATTCTACAACCTCAGAGGTTTTCAAGACTCAGCTGGACAAAACCCTGGGAAACTTGATCTGACCCTAGAGTTTGCCCTGCTTTAAGTGGACTAGAGACCTCCTGAGGTTCCTTCCAAACTGAATTATCGTACAATACAACATGAAAGAAGAGAAGAAATGTCATATATTGTTAGCACTTTTCACAGCACTTGTGTTACCATAGACTTGTCTAGGAAAAATAAAGTTTTCTGTTAAACAATTAATGCTAGATGTCCATTATGAACAGCGGTCCATTGAGACTTCCTCTAGAGTATTCAAATAAATTGACCTTTAAGTATTTGTGCTGGCTTCATAGTGGAGAATTTACACTACAGTTAAGACATATTAACAAAAAAATATTGTAAGAGATTGCTTTTACTGTCTTAGACAAGTTTTCAGAATTTGTAGTCCTTACCACTTACAGGACATGGAAACCTTTTTAGTTCTGGATTAATAGTCTCCAGATGTGTCAGATGAATGATGAATGACAAGTCATCATCTTGTCACCTGAAAAAAAAAACAAAGGGATTTCTCTTGGCTGTAAAAGATATAGGTGGATAGTAAATGTAGCGGCTGGAGAGGTGCTACAAAGTATGTGCACAGCTGAAAAAAAAAAATAAAAATTACTGCTCCTTACTGGAGAAACACTCCCCACCTGAGAAACACAGCCTGGGGTCAGGTATCCCGTTATTTATTCCTCTTAAAGCATCTGCAGACCATCTCACACATTTAATTCAAATAGCTTTTTTTTTTTTTTTTTTTTTCGTACTCTTATAGGTATCCTTCCCTTTATTAATCCCACGGACTGTCTGAAAAATACTAGGAAACAGACAAGCCAGCAGGCTACGTGGTAGTAATTTTTAAGCATTGAGAAAAATTCTATTTTATGGCACCTGAAAATGATACCTGAAGATTTCATGTACTTTTGGTGCAGGGAAGTGGTAATTTAATTGAGAGGTTAAGTTATGGCATTTTGTCTTATGTACAATATCTGTACAAAAGAGATTGCTCTGAATGGGATTTGAACTTTATTATTATCTTAGGTGTGTAGTTACAACACACCCAAAAAGGAAATATCTTCCCTGTTACATACTTTTAAGTGTAGAATTAACTTCAGCATATTCTTTACTACAGGATATTTTTAAAATCCATTACCAAGTATAAATTACTGTTAAATTGCCTGTACTACATGTGACTATAGCATTGTTAATATCCTCGTGTCTCCTGCAAATTGCTGTATTTATTTGGTTTCCTGAAAGATATGAATCACAAGAAGAGACTTGTCTTGCTGCCAGGAGTTTTCCTGCAAATAGTTTTCCTCTTCTTGCAATTTTTTTTCAATGTCATCTAGCATGGCTGAGGAACTTTGTTTCTATTGGAGAAAAAGATAGTTCATCTTTGCAGCTTCTCTCTGTAAAAACACATTAAAAATAACTTTGAAAGCACATAGCTCCTTGCTTTGGATTTAATGTCTCTGCCCCTATAGAAGATGCCATAAATCTAGTGAGACACAAGAAGAGGTGAAAAATAATGAGGAAGAGTGAGAGAACAAAAATGAGGGGAGGATGGGGGCAGGAAAAAAGGACAAAATTATTTCAATGAAAAATAAAATAAAGTGCCAACTGCTGAAAAAACCCTAAAATATTGAGTAAAAATTATCACCCCAGAGAAGTTGAGAGGTTAAGGAGGATGATTTATATATTGTAGGATTTGTGTTGACAGTAACTAGATTTATGTTACCTCAAGCAACAAAAGATATCTCAACATATGTATGAGTTGCACCCATATTAGGTGATATGAGTGATTTAAAACTTTGGCTGCAATTAAATCTTTTCTTGTGGTAAATTTAGGACAGAGATTGACTATTGAGAGGAGGATTATGAGACTGCTGGCTGGTTTTATAGGAGAAGTGTGTGTGTTGATCGTATTGATTTTCTCAATATGAATTGATTATAAAACTCTGAGATATAGGTCATAACAGCAATAATAACAACATATCTGTACTTAAAGACTGAGCTTAGGTGAACATTTGTACCCCTGCTAGAATCTGGTGCAGTTATAATCCCTCCACTGCATTCAAACATGTAGCAGATTTGGAACTTTCTTGAACAAATTTGCTAATGATTTGCTGGGAATCCTTCATGTGTTAATTGCTTCATAATATATCCATGAAAATGCTTTAGGACATGTCTTTGTAAATAGTAGCTCATTTACTGAATATATTCTAACATATATTGAACACATTTTTTATTTACTACTCTTCTTTAGAAAATTGTTGCTATCTATTTTGAAAATAAAACTCAGTGGATCCCCTTAACTTCCCTCTGTGAAGTGCTGTACATTTTCTGATTTAAAAAAAACCAACCAACAAGCAAAACAACAACAACAACAACAACAAAACACAAAAAAAAACCTGGGAAAGACCTTTCCCTGCTATGAGTTGTTGTGGATCTCTTTAGTTGGTGGAACTCTGCTGATTTTGTCAAGTTGTGACACAGACCTGGAAACTTTCTCCACAATCATGAGAACCTTTTAAAATAAATAATTTTCTTTTAAGCATGTCATGTGTTGTGATCAGATTCATAGCAAAAATTAATAGTTCATAAACAGACAAATATTAGGTTGCTGATCAACAGAACATGATAACTGGCATATACATTTAAGTCATCATTAAAGAAGGACGTGATTACTAGAATTTTTTGTTGTCTTTTTTTTTTTTTTTTAAGACAGAACTGATTTTTCAATGAATGGTTTAAAAATCTTTAATATACTTATTCTACTGTAGGCCACAAGTAACGTAACTGGAATCTTTTTCAGTACATTAAGTAAGCAGAAGGAAATTCAAGCTTTGCTCTGCCTTGACATATGTTGGATAGCTACATGGTGTACATGACAAATCATAATTTGGCCCCAGCAAATCAAAGCAGTGTGACATTTTGACCAGAAAACTCAGTCTCCCAGAAAGGGTCAAATCCTCTACTGCTTCAAAGCTTAAAAAGCCAGATTTTGATAACAAGTATTGTAGATTATTACAAGAAATAAAAGTAAACTAAACTACAATGTGCACATTCACCATTTGGTGGAATAAGAATTAATATTTATACAGTGCTTTGAATATTTAGAACATTTTACCAAGCTTAGCCAATTACTTTACTACCTTGTTTGTTTTTCTGTTTACAAGAGCTATAAATGTCTTAGACTTCAAGTCTTGAGAATTACTTGTTTTGTTCTAGCCTTGAGGTAGTAATTATATTCTTCTTTGTTGTTTCAATTTACTTCTCTACAATATATGAAAGTATTTTCCATAATCTTTTTCAGTTATTCCAAATTGATCCAGGTGTGAAGTTCAAGAAAAAACACACGCCTTAGAACTTTCAACAAATGATGACCCATCTATTTTAGCTGGACTTCTAGTGAGATTTGTCTGGCCTGTCTGCATGTTACAAATTCTTTTTTGATGAGATTTGGATGCTGAATTGAGCCTGCATTCCTTAATCACACACTGTGATCAGACCTGGCTTGCTTTGGTGATAGATGTGGAATGCTTACTGAACTTTGATAATGCAATGTACAACCTAGCTCCCCTACCCCCTGGATTTTGAGGATCTTCTAGCATAAATGGTCTTTCTTGGTGGAAATTATGTATGAGGACCTTGTTTGGTCCTTAGAACATTTCTTAGAGTTGACACTGAGCAAATTGAATTTTGGTGATCCTTTAAGAGCTATTTATAACCAAACACAAATTGGTTTGCATTAAAACAAAGCAAATGCATAAAATTATTTCTTCACCACTGCTAAACCTGGAATTAAGCTTTTCTATAACCTGGAAATGAGTTTTCTGAGTGTTTCATTTCTAGCTTGAACTAAGGTCATAATAACAAAAACAGTACAAAAGGGTTACTTTTATATTATTCTTGACCTACTCTCTGAGACTTCATGGAGGGAAGATTATCCAGAAGCACTGCTGAAAGAAGTGAGACCTTGAGTACATCTGCCCAGCTCTAATCCACTAGGTCATTCTGATATGTGTCGGGAAAACAAACAAAACATAGATAAAGGTTATAGGTGAGGCTTACTCAAAAGCATTAGACTACATTTCCTAGGCATGCACAGGAAAGAAATGAAGAAACACAAATGAACTGTTAATGACTTTAATCCCTATAAAACATTTGGTATAGGAGACCATAAGGTGACAGTAACTTATGTTACTATAGTAATAGTAATATACACAACAATAAGTACTATAAAAATATAGTAACCTATATTACCAACAGATATTAAAAATAAAAATAAAAGAGATTAGCCTGGGATGACATGAAAAAGAAAGGCCATTGGTTGCTTATGCCAATGATCTAATTTAGCAATAAATAGTGAGAGCAATAGTCCCTTGGGGAAATATAACTACAAGCATCCACCACTGCTCTGTGTAAGGCCAGGCAGGCAGACAGGTCAGACGCTCTTTGACCTGCTGGAGTCCTCTGCCCAGAGTTCTTGCAGCTGCTTATGACTGGCCTGGAGGCTGTGACTGGCACCAGCATGTTTTCTACGGGATACATCTGCGTGTCTGTGTGTGTGTTCATGGCAGAACAGAAATTGCTCTCTATCCACTATGCCTATTCTGCTTAGCAAGTGAATCTTAGATTTTATGTCATTGATTGGTGTGGTTTTGTCCTTGTGGCTACCTCACCCCTAAATTCCCCTGTGACAGAGATTGAAAGAAGCTGGTGGTTTATTTCAGTTTTTGTATGTGAATTGATTCTAGTGACTGTAATTCTGTAGCACCAGAATCTGCATTATTCATGTAAAGTTTATGCACCCATTCAATTCTGCATGCTCACCCAAGCCTCACGTATATGCAAATCCACTTAGAATTAGTGACATGATTTATTGTAGTCATCCTACTTTATTTAATCTACCATATCTATGGATATATTAGAGTAAATTCATTTATTGTTAAATTGGTCAAAGTGTTACTGTGGTCAGCTGAATAGACATCCTGTGTTTAAAAAACCTCTTTATATAAATGCAGAAAAAAACAATTGTTATGGGGTTAGAATTGGTATTTATATATTTTACTTATGGTTATAAGTATACAAGATTATCACTCTGATTATGTATATCAGATCTGCTTATTGTTTCATTAAACACAAATAGAATTCATTTTGCATTTTTACTGACAGTCATTTCTTCTTTTAACTTACCTTATGAACTGTGATTATTGAATCAGTGAACACTTGTCAGAACTTAGCACAGCAGCATTCAAGTTTTCTTTTTCTTTAAAAGAAGGTGTCATATATAAAATGCAGCAACAGTTTTAGGCCTTAACTATTTTCATCCTGATTCCATTCCTTATCTTTTAGGTATCTGTCCTACATAAACCCCTGAACTTCCAGCAAAGGGCTGAGGCAGAATTAACTGCCTAAGACAACTCACTGTCTAACATATCACAGCCAATGTACCAGCTGAATCTGTAGGCTGATCAATAGAAAATACCTTTGTGGCTCTCTGGCAGGCGAGTTATGTCTTTTGAGCTTCATTACCAACAGAGAATATCTCCTTCCTATCAGGGTATACTGCAGGATTTTGGCTTGCCTCTATGTGGTATTTAAACCACTCTTTCAAAAATGTGAGAATTCAGTATAACTTTTTTTTCTCCTCCCAGATCTGGAGAGGTCAGAAGGTAGAATTAAATTTCAAGACACCTTTCTTTTGCTTGGATAGCATATGCTTGATTCACAACCTTTACTGGTTTATGAACTCCCGATACAAACTATGCGTGCACAATGATGTATTACATATTTGAACTCCCTTTACTTAATCCCCTTTCACAAACACCTTAGAATTATTTTGTGGGTACCTAGAGGTCCCTAAACCACTGGAAGAAAGCAGCTGTAGGTATGCTGTAATTTTTGTGGAACAAGATATCTTCTATTCTTTGCTACTAAAAGGTCATGTAGCTTGAAAATCTTAGGTTGGCAAGAGAAAAAAACCAAGTGTGACCATGACACTCCACCCTTTTGCTTAAAGCAAACTAGGAAAATTAGGATTTCCATTCATATTTGTGGGATGATTTCTCTACAGAAAACATTCTTGAATACAGTATAATCCAAATTACAAAGCATTAAAATACAGAACTATTTTTGGACAAGAAGTAACTGAAATTGAGATTCTTTCACCTTGTTGGTGCTCCCAGCATGTATCACAGAGAACTGCTTGCTGTTTTATGACATGGTGTAAAGTAAAATAGTCCCAAGAGGAAGCTGTGAATGCTTCCTTTTATGGTGATAGAAGGTCTGAGTGTTTTGTACACTCAGAAATGTCCCAGCTGCAATTCCACTTGGGCATGCTGTACTAACCTTCCTGTTAAAATACATATGCTGAGGGATTGCTTGTGCCTCTATGGAGAGTTAGGAGAGTTCAACTCTGCAGGTATGCAACACTAAGTTGCAGAATGGACTTTATGTACCTGGCATGAGTCCTCCTGAAGATTAACATATGGTGTCTTTCAAACTCTGTCTGTTGGTTTATACCTTAGGATAACTCTACCTTCCCTTCTTCCTCTTCAAGGTAGAGGTCATTCACCTGGGATAAGAAGTGTGAATTTAATTATCTTCATTCAGAGCAGAAAACTGAGCTGAGATCTGGGTAAACAGTGCACAATATTAAACGAGTGCAGCAGTATTCAAAGCTGCCATTGGCTTTTGTAGACATTGATCTAGATTGTTTGAAATCAATTAGATCAACTTTATCAAGGAAGATAAGCTGAGTGATTCTGGCAAAGGTTGTAGGAACAAAGTCACTGTTAGCACTCAGATGCTTCTTAAAAAGTTTTGTTTAAAACCAAGGAGGTTTTTATGTGACATCTAGGCAAGTTTTTTGAGGCTTACAGTTCTAAAGATACTGTATTTCTTCCTTAGATTACACTTTTTGTACACATGCCTTTTAGCTAAGTGGCTGTAGTTGTCTTTTCCTTCTTGTTGAGTAGTATTTTTTGATTGATATGGATTTTTTAAACACTATAAATAATATTAAAGAACATTTTCTTTACATTACAAATAGTTATTGCTGATTTATGAAAAAATACTAAGTTGTCCTACAACTATCAAACTTTCTTTTTGACATCAGTGTATCTTTTGCCCCCTAACATTTCTCCCCTCCTTCTCTCTCAGGAAACTTCAATTCCTCTTTCACAAGGATACTTCCTTTGGATGAAACTCAATTAGACCAATAGCCGATCATTATTCATGTGCTTCTATTTCTTAGACTAGAAAGGGAGTTATATTATGTTGACTCAGTGAAGACATGTATTATGATTCCATGAATATAATTCTTTGGGTGTCTGTCCTCCAACAAGAAGCCATATCTAACTGGAAAGGAGTGGGAGAAATGGGGCTGTGGTTGAAATTTTTCCCCAAAAAAGTGACAGATATTTGGCAAATTTTCTTAGGGAAAAAATTTCTAGAGAAGAACTGAAAGGCAAGCAAAATGCAATCCCTTAAGATAACTAGTTTAAAAAATCCAGACAAACAAAGGTTTTTTTGTTTGTTAAGGATTAATTTTTTTTTTTTAATGGATTTGGGGGGTTTTTAGGGGGGTGAGGTTGCTGTTTTTTTCTTAAACTCTTTCTGAAATAGACTTTGCTATCAGTAAAAATAAATTATTCTAGAAATGTATGAAGAAGAGGTCAAGATTTTGGTCAGAAATTAATATACCCTACAGTTTCACATTTCATGTAGGGAAGAATAAACTCCCAGTGTTGCTCAAACAGAAATAGCAATATAGTAGTTGAAATTTCTAGGATGTACTGTAAATTTAGGTGCTGAAGTCTACTGTTTTGAAGAAATATTGCTTTGTTACTCTGCCAGAAATCCTGATAGTGAATTTTTAGGAACCTAATGCCTTACACACACTTATAACAGTGCAAACAACTAGTGGAAAGTTATTGAAGTTTTCTGAAATAGATGCTTCCATAGTCTTTTTAAATCCACTGGTGATTAAAATTTGAGTAGCCATCCAGCATAAATGTCAGCAACTTTGCAGACATAAGCAAGGAAAAAAGAAATGTTGCCTCAATTCTCTGTTCCTATATTTTTCAGTTACTTTCAACTGTAGATTTCAAATAAACAGGGCATGAAGGTAGGGCAGGTTCTTCATTGCCTCTTCCAGGTCTACAAAAAAATTATGATCTGCTGCTCACAGAGTAGTATTTTTTTTTATTCACAGATGCATTAAAAAATTGTTTGCTGTCTGTGCAACTTGTGAATAAATGATGTTTCTTAAAGAAGATTCACCACAGGTTTTGACATTATTATTTTTCTCTGATAAAATACAGGAAGATCAGAGTGTTGCAGCCAGCCCAATCACTTCAAAAGCTGCTTTGTATGTTTTTTAGTTTGAGAATGATCTGTTGGTTCAGTTATGAGTTCTTCATAGCCCCTGTACCCTATAACAAAACCTCCAATTTGATAAGCTAGTCAGAGTGATACACAGTCAGAACAGCACAGAAGTCACAGAGACTTTTACAATTTTCAGAACTCTCCAGAAGATACAGTGGGAAAATGTATCAAAAATTTGTATTATTTCTATGTCATCTCATCTGCTAGTAAAAGCAGTTACCGTGTTGTCATGAACACAATCTACCGAGTTTCCATGTAGGAATTGCCTTTATACTTACTGAAGTGGGACTTATCTCCCTTTTTTTTAAGGTGTAAAAAATGTGGTAGAGAATACATGTGGGTACTGCCAGATAGAGATAATGAAGTTTCCTTGAAAAGGTAATCTTACCTAACTTTAAATGTCTGTTGTGGTTTAACCACAGCCAGTAACTAAGTACCACGTTGCTGCTCACTCACCCCTCCCTCCCCAAGGAAGATGGGGAGGATAATGGAAAAAAAACCCAAAACCTCGTGGGTTGAGAAAAAGACAGTTTAATAGGATAACAAAGGAAGAGAATAATAATAGTAATAATAATAACAACAACAATAATACAAGTGATGCACAAATGCAATTGCTCACCACATGCAAAAGGAAAATAAAAAAATTCAATGCCCAGTCTGTTTCCTAGCAGCGATCCCGCCTCCTGGCTCACTTCCCCAGTTACATCTGGAGCATGACACTATATGGCACGGAACATGCCTTTAGCCAGTCTGGCATCTGCCTCAGCTGCCCTGGCTGTGCTCACCCAGCTTCTTGTGCATATAACAGGGCATGAGAAGCTGAAAAGTCTTCCACTTAGCATAGACACAACTAGTTAGCAACAACTAAAACAATCAATGTGATATTAATATTATTCTCATACTAAATTCAAACCACAGCACTATACCAGCTACTACATAGAAAATTAACTACATCTCAGACAAAACCAGGGCGGTGTCTACAGCTGATCTCTACATGTTTGTTCATCACCACTTTACAATCAGTGGAGCAATAGACACCTCTGTGGAATCTCATAAAGCAGATTTCCAAAATAGTTCACATGAGTCATGCCCTAAAAGACCCAGTTTCTCTCCATGCCCTCTTATGAAATACTAAGCTAACTGTCTCAGAGGTAGATGTAGACTCACTATAGACTTTTGGGCATGTTTCAGTTGCCAAAATATAAGAATCTAAGGCCATTTTTATAAAATTAATCTATCCCACCTTGCCTCCAGTTCACCTCCAAACTCTACCCTCTGCCATGAAATTTTTGTATTTTAGATAAGCAGATATTACATAGAATCTAGGAGAAACCCATTTTCTTGTTGAGGAACTTCTAGAAACTAGGCAGATCCTATAGTGCCTAAAATGCCATCGGTAGCAAAAGTTTAGGCAAGGGAATTACCTCCATGAAATTAGGCGAGAGAAATCCCTGGCAGGATTTATATAAATGAGAAGGTTATGATGATGTTGGAATTATTATGGAAGCATAGAAAGTTCCTAGCAGACACATGTTAAAAGCCCTCTTTCAGGCTTTATTCCCTTATTGTGGAACAAGGGAAGACATTTTGAAGAGATTTATGATCTCCTCTTTTTTGAATCCTTTTATGGTTATAAGAAACCTGTAAGTACACATACACAAGGAACATGATTCTGTACTGGTATATCATTCTCTACCAGCACCTTTAGTCAGCTCCCTGCTGTGCAGAACACAGCAAGCAGGCAGGTAATAGATATTTTGGAAGTTGTTTATTACCGGTTTTATTTTTCTGACTTTGGGAGGGGGGAATTTTTTTGGTAGCTTCTTGTATTTCTTCCTTTGCTTTTTGGATGTATGCATAGGTGGTTGGTTTTGGGGGTTTATTTCTTTTTTAAAATTTCCTTTTTTTATTTTCCTCATTTTCTGTGTTTTTGTTTGGTTGTTCTTTTTTTTTTTTTTTTTTTTTTTTTTGGGATTGTGGAATTTTTTCCTTTTTTTTTTTTTTGAGGAATGGTGACATTCCTACTTTTGGTAGTTTGTGAGTGAGTTTGTATGGGCATTTATTGATGACTTTAGGGGTGAATTTTTTTTGTTTGGTTTTCAGAAGCTTTTCTTTCCTCTCATAGCACTTGCTTGTTGGGTTGGGTTTGTTTTGGGATTTTTTTTTTTTTGGGGGGGGGTTAATTGTGGTTTTATTTTGTTTTACAGGTTTTCTTTATTTAGACAAATGATTTTTCATTGCTGGAGGTTGCTGGGTGTGGTTTTCTTTCACCCCTCTAGCAGCTACTTGTGGGTTGTATTTTATTTTACTACTTACNTTTTAGGGATACGTTTATTTTTTCTTTACTTATTTAATTTATTCCTTTTTTTTTTTCCCCTCTAATTAGTATTTTCTGTTTGTAGTTACCTCTGGAAGCTCCTTAGGACTTCTGCAGCCTACAGTTTTCTGTTAGTTGTTCCCTGCTAGGAAGATGTCTCTTGACTCAAAAGGGGGGGTACCCACATTCTATAGCTAACTGCTGCATATAGTGCATCGGGGTCCTGCCCACCTCCGGGGGGGTGACACCTGTTTCACTGGTGAACAAGAGTGCATCTAACACAGGCTTTGGCAGCTAGTAGTGGCTGTAAAGGGGCCCAGACATTCCCCTCCAGGCAGGTAGAGAAGGACCCTGGCACATGAAAGGCCTCGGCACACACGGTGCCTAAGATGGCAGGTGCTGCCACGCAGGCCGGGGTGGCAGGAAGTGTGCTCTGGGCCGTGCGCAGAGTCCTCATGCAAACGAGGGGTAGGTGCCCTTGAAACAGTGGGTGCAGACCAGGCTGAGGTACGTGTTGTTTTCTTTGCCTCAGCCTTACTAGTACTGGTACAAAGGGAGGTGTGAAGTATTTTGGCATCAGAACACGTTAACATGTCCGTTCCTGAATTGTTCAACAAAATGTAAGCAGTTATTTTTAGAATCATAGAACCATAGAATCACAGAATGGTTTGGGTTGGAAGGGACTTCAAAGGTCATCTAGTTCCAACCCCCCTGCCATGGTTTCACCAAAACCTAATCACAAAAATGCTACAATCTGGTTATTATCACTTGTAAGACTGCTGGTGAATGTTTGGGAGCTGCTCACAAAGTAAAACATATTTCAGATATATGAATACAATACTTAGATTTATGAAGGTTATAAATTCCAGAGTAAAAGACAAAACTGCAGAAAAGCAAAATCACTTTGGAACATGATCAGATAAATAATTCATTAATAAGAAGGTTCTACAATTGCTTTTCATGCAGAGAGAAAAAAATGTGTGTGGAGCAAAAAGAGTAACATATATCTAGAAACAACATCCAGTAATACACGCAGATATGCAGACACCCATTCTAACGTAGTTTCATGGTGTCAAAATTACAATGGAAATAATTATTGATTACAGACTAAAAAAGAATATCAGGTAGGTTCTTTTGGATGTTTCTTCCTCATGAAATCTTTTTGCTGTTGAGTATTTTACGAATCTTGAAAGTCAAATCATTACAGGTCAATAAAAAAAATGCTTTGTGGCATTTCTAATTTACCTTGATAACACATATTAGCAAAAGAGGTTAAAATGTTTGCATAATTGAATTAATACATAAGATATTAGTTCTTAAAGCTGCCCTTTGTCCAATATTACAGATTACAGATGCCAAAGCCCTGCTTCCTCTAAGAGGAGTTTTAGGAATGTTTAAGTGGAATAGTTTTTATAATATGCAAAAAATCTAATGATCTTCATATCTTTTTTGCACTCCACTACTTTTCAACACTAGTGCCTGTAATCATTGGTCATTGAGGCGCATTTAAAAAAAAAAAAAAGTCTATAAAAAATTCCTAAGAAGGAAATTGAAGTAGACAAGAACCTATATTAGGGACAGATATTTTGATATGTGGCTAGATTATTTTAAAGACAGACCAAAAATAATTTACAAAATATATATGTGCTGGTTTACTTCCTAAGGACTCAATGTAGTTTTAGGTCTCCAAGGGAATTAATACATATGTACTAGCAGGAAAATATCTTGCAGAATAAATTAAAACTATTTTGTTAAGTGGGATAGTTCTGGTTCTGTAGTCAGAAACTAACTTGAAAGAGATTTGTTTCATAAATTTTAATTGTAAGCCAATGTAGGTAGGAGTGGATTACTTTTCTTCAGCCAACAGATGGCTTCCTAGTCAGTCAATATTTATTCAATTATGAAGATGTACACCTGAGGAAAAATGCAAATTCAGAAGCACATTATTGGAAACAGACCTTTTGCAGTCCACCTTGTTACTAGTTAAACTGGTTAAAATGTCCTACTGTTTAAAGATTTATGTTTAGAATCATACAGTCCAGAATGTTATTTTTGTATGTACTATATTTTTCTCCCAGACCTTTTAAAGTGTATTTCTCAATTGATTTTATAGTTATATTTACACTGAATTGTGAGTCCTAACTAGACTTATTATTTTACAGCACTGAGTATAATTAAACTAGTAAAGCCACAGAAGTAATATGATCAATATGAAATATTTCATATAACACTGATCTGTTTATATTGTACGGTTTTTGTAATTTTAGTCTAGAACACACTGGTCTTCATGGTAATGAAACAACAGGGAAAGAAAATGCATGCCTAGAAAGAAACCCATTCATATTTTTTAATTATTTTTTGTTATTATATTATAGAGCTCAATTTGAAAAGTATACTAATAAATGAAAAAATAAAAGAAAAGTAAAAAAAAAAAAAAAAGCAAGTGTTTTAGAATTCCAAAAACATAAGGCAAGATAACATAGATCACAATGAATCTTACTTTTAATGTAGAGATATCTGTGGTAGAAGCTCAAATATCATCATTTCAGAGCATTCAAGAAAATGAATACTTCTTGAGAACCATATTTGGAAATAATTGTGAAAGAAATCACAATTGACTGTTGGGCAATGAGGGAACTAGAGAAAGTAGAGAGCAAAGAAATCATTGGGCATTTTGTGAAAAGGGTGGAGGAAAGACTAAGAGGCATTCATCTCAGCTAGAAGTTCATATTCCTATCCTATCATCATCATGCCTGCTACCAAGCAATCTGCTTTTTGGAAGAATGGAATAGAAAACTCTATGGGAAAAATCTGGTGGGCCTTCTCACAATATGAGAAAAAAAACAGCTGGACTGGATCACTGTATGTCATTGGTATCACTGAAGACTTAATAAAATCAGTCAAGGTTAACCTGGGGAATACAAGAAGGATTCAATAACTAGTGTTCTCATTCTCATACCACACAGTAGTAATCCACTTCTACACATAGGTCTTGATGTTTGTGATTAGGAAAAATTTAAGTGTCCACCTGTGAGATTTTCTATCCCTGTCTTGCATTCAGTTTTGTTGGACAGGTAAAATACTGCATGGACATTGCAAATTCCTTTTTTGCTAAAAGAATGTTCCTAGCAGTGTAAAGAATCTAAGAATGTTTTATATTTTTCTGTATTCAAATATCCTAAACTGAAGCCCACAGAAAAATTTCACTGGATTTAATAAATTTGTACCAAATCTAGAGTAATACTTGTCTGCTAATTTTGTTCTTGCAAGGACAGAAAACCTTATTCGTTCTAAAGTGAGTATTTTCCTGCCTTCCTTTAAAGCACTGAAAACTGATGACAGCTGCAGATGGGACACATTCAGAATTCCCTGGAATTATTTTAAAAAATATATTTCCTATTATTGCATTTAGCAATAATAATAAATAAGTCCCCTATATCAAGTTCTTCCTAAAAAATAAAAATTGGAGCACATTTATATATGCATCTTTTCTATATTTTGCGTTGGTGTCTATGTTTCTTATGAAGTGTGGAGAATTATTTTGTGTTCATAGATCCTGTGTTTGTAAATACTGTGGTGGGTTGACCCTGGCTGGGGGCCAGGTGCCCACCAGAGCTGCTCATTCACTCCTCTCATTCANCTGCCAGCAAACCTGCTCTGGTGTGGGCTCCTCTCTCCATGGGGCCACAGGTCCTGCCAGGAGCTTCTCCAGTGCTGGCTTCCCATGGGACCACAGCCTTGGTTTCTATGTTTCTTTTGAAGTGTGGAGAATTATTTTGTATTCATAGATCCTCTGTTTGTAAATGCTATATGGGTCCTCATGATATATAGTTATTTTTTTGCTGCCTGTTATTGGAGAAGATAGGGACTAGACTGGATGAAAGAATCCAATCCCTCATCCATTCAGTCCTGTGTAGTTTCATTAAAAAAAAAAAAAAAAAAAAAAAAAAAAAAAAAAAGTCTGGTTGAATAAGAAAAATATATCTGATACGTCATGATGAAGAACTCTTACAAAGGCATGCAAGAATACAAAGTTTTTCATAGTAATACTATAAAAATGGCAAATGACATTTTCTTAAACTTTACTTCCTGGCTGCTTAAATTTTAGTGGTTAAGACAATGTTAATAGAGGTTGTTTATAGTCCAACTGCCTATTCAAGCTATCTATCATCAAAGATTTATTCAGGAAAAATAAAATCAAGCTCTTTAAATCATGAGTGTTCTTACTGAATAAACAACCAAAGAAAACCATGATTACTCTCAGCAGAAAAGGGAAGTGAAAAAAAACCAATGAGAATAAATCATAATCAGGCTTACTTATCATGAACAGCAAGCATATCTAAAAAAATGCAACAGATTTGAGCAGGCCATGGTGCAAATCAATATTTTGACTGCAGGAGCTCAGTGAAGTTTCTGAAGTGTTTCAAATATTCTTGGGTCTCTATAGAAAGAAGTGTTGAAAGATAAAATAAATATAACAGCATACAACTAAGTTATTTCAATTTTTGTTTATAATAATAAAGCCAGTTGTAAAAGCAAAGGATTCTTACCAGATCTTGGCTAAAGAAGACAAAAGTTATTTACTAATTTTTTTAGAGACAAGAGTTTTAAAAATTCCACATATTTTTTAATTATATATGAACTTTGCCAGGTTTTTAATAGTTTGTTGGAAATCTTATCATTCTTTTTATATAACGAAAGTCAGATATAAACATGAATGAAATTTAGTGTTGAAATACATCATTCTATTGACACTTTCTGCATCCAGCGTTGCATCTTTTGCTCACACCTAATGAGAAGTACCATGATTTACCTGATTATTCTGATTTGTAAAGTTTATGAAGAAGGAAACAGAAATTTGGATTTTTTGAAGATGTCATTAAGGTCCTTACTTAGCTTGTAGCTTAGTTGGTAGTTAACTTCTACTGACTACTAATGGTTGGAAGTTCTCTTTTGTGAAAATGAGCAGCAACACTACAAATTCAGGTACCCAGTTTCTTAGGGAAAGTTGCACATATTTTACATGTAGGTAGATCACTCATTGCAAGATATAATCAATTTCTTAATTTTCAGGAGAAAACATTAGGGAAGAAAAAGCAGAAGAAAACTTTCTTTATCCTTCATTTGAAGGTCAGATGTTACACCTAGAAATTCAAAAGCCTTTGGGTAAGAAAGGTGACAAAAAAGCAAAATCCAACCTTTACCTTCCTGATTAGGTGATCTATGATGAGCACAGAGACCATATCTGATAAATCTATCTATATTTTATCTTATATCGTCTTTGCGCTTTAAGTGGCTTCAGTGGCTCTCAAATTCATAGCTTCAGCAGCCTTATTTACAGGAGCATATTTAAAGAATAGCTTTGCCATGGCACCATCTGAGAGATGTGGAGTCAGTCCTCTTAAGCTGGCCAGAGCCAGAAAGGAAAGTCTCACACTGGAGGCTCACTGGGTGCCTGATCCATTATTGTGCAGAAGTATGCACCATTAGATTCCCAGTGGTTGCAGGCATTTAAGCATTTTCCTACTGGTTCCCTGTACTGCAAAACAGAGACAGCTCCCTCCAGTGTTTGTGAAAACCTTAATGTCTATCTCTAAAGAGCCAAGGATGAGAAATACTGTAATTTAGATGCACAGCCCCTACTTTTTAAAGGTTTAGAAGTGGATAACATAATAATAGCATACATTCCCACTATGTATCTACTGTCTGAGGAAAGCTACATGAAAACCCTGTTTTCTCTAAGGCTGGACACCTAAAATTTCAGTAGGTCAGGTGCATGAATTCAGGGAACAAGATTCTACCCTAGATTTAGCCAGTATGTTCAAATCTATTTTCCTTTTCCTTTGAAAATAAAAATATGCTGGTAATTTGAAGCAAACTATTCAATTCCTCCAGAGAGCTGGCAGTAGGCAACATGTAAGTCTTAAGAAATGGCATGGTAGAAGCACTGGAATCCAGTGTCCTACAGTCACAAGCAGTTGGATAATAGATATTTAGTCTAGAAAGGCTTATAAAAAACCTGTTTCAAATATACCCATAAACACCAAGACACAAAATACTTCTCACCAACATAAAGCATGTATAAGACCTGTGGATCACTAAAATCAAACAAGCAACCCTTAGCTCCTCTTCCTCTGCAAAATCTCTAAAAGATTCAGGAAGGAAAGCAGGAAGACAGGTGAGCAGGCAGGCAGGAAGGAAGGAAGGAGTATTATCAAAGTTTTATGTTTCAAAATAACTACTAATTTATTGAATGAAAATTACTGGACAAATCTGTAAAGTAAGCCACTTCCTCCTACACTGAAAGGAAAACTAAGAAGTGTCCAATAGTGAATCTGACTTGTGACCTATTGCTTCTTGAAATTGGTGTTTGGCTAATGAGTAACATATAACAACAATGCATATATAAGGTTTTCAATTACTTTTGGAGTCAGAACACCCAGCCAAACATCCAGCTAGACTATGTAACTTTAAATAAGATCATTCACTAGGGTCTTGTAGATAAATCTGTTTGTTTTTGTTTTGTTTTTGTTTAAAGGGAAATTTATGCCAATTTTTACTTATTGTAAATCTGACCCTGTAGAGTTCTCCCTTCAGATTTCCGTAATCACTCGATACTTATATAGCAAAAACTAAACAGACATGCATTAGACAGTGTCTAAATTCAGCAAATATTCAATAATCCTTTCACCATATGAATTAAAAACTTAAGAATACTCTGAGGATGTATCAAGAGGATGGTTTCAAAGGATGCTAAGATATTACTAACAGCTGCTGATGAAAGAAGTGTATATCTTTGCTTAGTAGCTTGTTTCCATTCAATTGTGATGGAGAGTGATGAAGATAAATCATGCCTTGCTACTAAACAAAAAAATATGTATGAGTTTAGAAGTATGCACTTGTCCTGTGCAAGGAATAAATAATAAAAATTTGAGACAAATGTCATAGATGCCCTTCATAAAAATAAGAAAAATAAGCAATGGGAACTTTATCTCATATTAAGCAGAAATAAAATAACAGGTGTTCTGCTTTACTGATGCCTTAGTTTCCACAAAAAAGAACAATTGTTCCAGAGGATGCTTTTCTAGAAGGACACAGCCTCTAAAGATACTGGCAAACTATTGATGACACTCTTACAATTGTGTGACATAGATATACACTTGATATATTAGTGGTAATACCTCTTACATTTTAAAAAGACAAGTGACTAACACATAGCAGCAGGGTAATGCTTGAAAAGTATCTTGTGAAAACCAGCTCACAAGTATAAATATCTGCATAACAAATTACTCAAAGCAGAAGAGAATGCAATGTCATTTCCTTGAAATAAGAGGAAGAGTGAAATGAATGTGTCTTACTTATGTTAGAAAATAAAACATGATGTTTTCTGTTCCTTTGTAGGTACAACCTTACACAGACTATTCAGCACATGTGACCAAGAAAAACATGACAGTATTCTTCAGGTTTTCCAGTAAATTAACCAGATGTCTCAAAAATCCAGTAAAATAATTTTGTGATAATCAGACTAGAATTTTTCCAAAAAATACATATATCTACATATACAAACACACATACGTCCTTGCATGGGTATGTAGACACATATAAAAATTGTTCAGCTGGAAATAATGTTCCTAAAAATACACATATTATTTGCTTAGATCATGAAACTGCTATTCAAGTTTCTGTTGTACATTTTATTATTTCTGCAAGTCCTTGTTAAAATACATCTTTAGTTTGAACTCTGTCTTTGATCTTACTTTCTTAATGTTTTGTCAATGGTATAGGATTGGTTCAGCATTCCTCTATGCCCATAAATTCCAATTCTTTCTGTGACATAAACAGAATGTGAAATATATTCTTAGCACAATGACTAGAGATTACCTTATTCAGCAGGAAACCACTATACCTTCCCATCCTGGCTCCTCTTTCAGACGCAAGCAGCTCACTACTCGTTGTAGAGGTCACACAGTTTGAGAGTCAAGAGGTATACATAAAGCCAAAGTTCCTGTAAAAGACTGGAAATCACACTGGGGCACAACTTACCCTTGACAGTTTAAATCACTGAGAGGCCAAAATCAACCTTTACTTCAGCTCCGCTGTTGAATGTAGTTTCAGCACAATCAGTGATCACTTTTACTGAAATTTTATGAAAGTCATTAGGGTTGTTAAATAAAATCTTTATTCTAGTTTTGACTTAAATGTCTTAGTTTTATATTGTAGTGCTATTTCAAATATTTTTAATTACTTGAAATCTCAAAAAAAACCCCCAAACCCTACAGAAACACTAAGACTAAATTTTCTGTTTTAAATTAAATTAAGTTGAAAATATAGTTTAAATTCCTTAGCTGGTCTTTGACACATTTGGACTCTATTGTAATATTGCTAATGGAGTAACTTCTTAAACCATTTACCTTTCTGATTATTTCACTGTGCTTTTGCTGATCTTTTCTGTAAAACTTCTCTTTTTTTGGTTGGCTTTGTTTGATTTTTTTTTTCTCCAGTAAAATCATTAGTAACAATGAAAGACAAACCCCAGTATTTTTAGTATTTGAGTGATAGTATTCAATTTCTACCAAAATCAGATTTCATTTGAATGATACAGTACCCTCTTTAAATAACTCAGAATATGCTGTTGTTGCTCTGCTAGTCTGTGAGAGAACTGTTTCTTGAATATGTCTTCCTTCTTAACAAACATTTTACTTTAAAAATGACATTTTAAATGTGTCCTTTTTGTATTGCAGCAATGAATTTTTATCCATAAAGCTTTTTTAGTTAGTTAAAAATAAAGGAGATGAGCCTATTCTAGTATTCACATCTCATACTCAAAATAATACAGAACATACAAGAGAGCCAATGATATTGTTTTAATACTGTGTAGTAACTATCTGTCTGTATAGATAAACATGCTTTTGCCTATTTATCGTTCTACAAGAAGGGAAGTAGTGCTCTAGAATGGGCTTTTGAAATTATAAGTGTAATAACACATAGGTACATTTATCATGATACTAAATATTTTTGTAGCATTAATTTCTGTTTAGTATACATTTTGTTCTATACAGTTTTTACTTTCATCAAGCAAGCATACACGAACGCACATTTTTGTATATGATCTTATTCGTAGCTGTTGCTGTGATATGCAAATCCACGATGATTACAAATTTGTGCTGCCTTATCATGGTAGTTTCTTACAAATGGACAAACACACATACATATACACTCACACACACTATCCAGTGAATGTGTTACTAAATATATTTCTTAAATATGCTGATTATACTTGACTTGAATTCTAGAAGTCAAACATTTAGGGCCTCACAATTTAAGAAGAATGTGAAGGTCCTTGAATGTGTCTAGAGGAGGGCAACAAAGCTGGTGAAAGGGCTGAGAGGAATGTCTTGTGAGGAGCAGCTGAGGACTTTGGGCTTGTCTAGTTTGGAGAGATGGAGGCTGAGGGGTGACCTCATTGCTCCCTACAGGTTCCTGAGGAGGGAAGTGGAGAGGGAGGTGCTGAGCTCTTCTCCCTGGGATCCAGTGACAGGAAGTTGGGAGGGGACACAGACAAGACAGCTGACCCCAACTGACCAGAGTGATATCTTGTACCATATGACATTATGCTCAGCGTATGAGGGGCTGGGGGAAGAGAAAGGAAGGGGGCAGCAGCATAAGGAGTGATGGCGTTTGTCTTCCCAAGTAACTGTTACGTATGATGGAGCCCTGCTTTCCTGAGGATGGCTGAACACCTCCCTGCCGATGGGAAGTGGTGAATGAATACCTTGTCTTGCTTTGCTTGTGCACGCAGCTTTTGCTTTACCTATTAAACTGTATTTATCTCAACCCATGAGTTTTCTCACTTTTACTCTTCTGATTCTGTCCCCCATCCCACTGTGAGGGGAGAGAGTGAGCGGCTGCATGGTGCTCAGCTCCTGGCTGGGTTTAAACCATGACACATACTAATATCTATTTTTCTTTCTTCTTCCCCTCATGGTATCCGTATCTTTGAGGATTTCTGAGGACAATACATTGCTAGATATGTACCATTAGTCTCTATCATTCTTTGTTTCCTTTAAATGAATTAACTTCTCAGAAAAAAATAATCACATCACCAATATGCACATGTGGGTTGTTTTCCTGCCTGAAAATCTTCTTTGTAGGAAAATCTTCTTTATAGGATTCAGGGATCAGAAACATTCACAGGCAGGAAGGGTGTGATTCAATTGATATCTACACCTAAACTTGTCATCCTGAGAGAGCTGGGGTTGTTCAGCCTGGAGAAGAGAAGACTCTTGGGAGACCTTATAGCAGCCTTCCAGTACCTAGAGGGGGCCTACCGGAAAGATGGTGAGGGACTCTTTATCAGGGAGTGTAGTGATAGAACAAGGGGTAATGAGTTTGAACTAAAAAAGGGTAGATTTAGATTAGATGGTAGAAAGAAATTCTTTACTGTGAAGGTAGCAAGGCACTGGAACAGGTTGCCCAGAGAAGCTGTGGATGCCCCCTCCCTGGAAGTGTTCAAGGCCAGATTGGATGGGGCTTTGGGCAACCTGGTCTAGTAGACGGTGTCCCTGCCTGCAGGGGTGTTGGAACTTGATGATCTTTGAGGTCCCTTCTAATTAAAACCATTCTATGCTTCTGTGATTCTATGATCCTAGACTGTATTTATTCGAAATGGGGAAAATACAAATTTCAACAGAGAATCAATCTGATCTACTTTATGCATCTACTTCCACATCAGAAGAACCACTATCTGAAATATTAATTATTTTCATTAGCTTCAAATGAAGCTTAGTATGAAAAACTCAGGTCTGGACCATAGTTGTCTCCAGTCTGTGCATCTCAAAATAAACAAGATGGATCCTAAAAGAAGGTTTTAAAAAATGTGATAACTGTTGCCCACATTCAGATGAACATCCAACTAGATTCACTGCATGCTTTTGGGCTTTCAGTCTAACCTAGAATCTATATGTCTGTTATTTGTTATATAAATGGTTACTGAGAAGAATATCACACATGGTTTTAGCATTTTCTAAACATGTTGCAGCATTGCTGTTTCACATTGGGTTTTGCAGTGAAGCCATTTTCAAAAGATTGATTTTTCACCACTAACTATAGACGACTATGTAGGTATTTTACTCAGCATTATGTATTTGACATGGTTTAGGCCCAGCTGAGCTCCACGTGGCCGCTCGCTCACCCCTCCCCTGGAGGGGTGGGGAGGAGAACAGACGAACAAAGGCAAAAGCCTCGTGGGTTGCGGTAAGGACAATTTACTGGGACAGCAAGGGAGAGGGAAACAATCAACAACAGTACTGATAACAGAGATACACAATGAGTGATAACAGAAAAAAATTTACCGATCCGATGGCCAACTGGACCCTCCGCCCACCCCGGAGCCACGCCGAACCCGCCAAACCCACCCCTCCACAACTAGCCCCCTTTTATGGTGACCTTTGTACTCCTGTGGGTCCGATGTGTGATCGGGCCTTTCACTCGATCTGGGCAGCTGCTTGGTGGAAACTGGAGCAGCATCCTTTTGGGAAGAGTCCCTTTTTACAACTGTGTTACCTTGCAGCTCATGTACTCGTGCCTGCAGGGTTGAGGTAAGCTTCCTGTCCCATTTCCTCACGTCTTCTCCGTGGTCACGCAGGTAAAACCACAGGATATGTCGTGGTGTCTACGCTCTATATTCTTTCTCTGGAGCAGAGGAATGCTTACTC
>VXBL01007908.1:0-15316 GCA_013400195.1 Aramus guarauna | reverse complement strand
TGATTCTATGATTCTATACATGACACTTGGCTTACCTTTTCAAAGAGTTTTTTTTTTAAATAAGTCTATTATATAAAGAAATGCATGTTTGTCAAAAGTCTGCTAAAATTACATCAAAACAACTTTAAAACCTGCTCACTGAGGATAATTGAATTCAATTTCCTGTTGTTAAACATTTAGTTAACAGTTCAGAATATTGCCTGGTGTAGTTTCAATAAAGATGTGATATGAAGATCCATAAAAGAGTAAACGTCTCCATTTCAATTTGTTATGACAACAAAACTTCTAGAAACAGCTTTCTTGGCTGGACAAATTCAGTGTACAAATAATCCCTTGCAATAGCTCTATGCCCTTAATGCAATCTCTAATAAACAATGCCATTATTTACAAAACCTGAAATTCATGTGACATTCTGAAAATGTCTTCTGCAGAACAAGTTAACAGTTAATTGAACATAGATGGTCAATATTATGTATCATGGACAGAAAAACAACTGGCTATTTCTTGTTATCTGTGCATGTCAAATTTTACATTTAAAATTCTCTGGAGGTTTTTTGCCTTTTTTTTTTTCCTGGGGGACTCACCTGCCATCATTGGTCGGCTTCAAAATATAGTTAAGTGGAAGATAGTATATCACTGTAATTATATGAAAAAGTAAACCTTACATTGGACAATATTGTAGAACACCAGAGTAAGCTCCATAAAGAAATATGGTATCTTCCAGTATATATATATAAAAAAACAACCCAAAAAACAAGCCAACCAACCAACCAACTAACTGAAAAAACCCAAAAGGAAGAACTTTATACAAGCTGTTATAGTAACTTTGTTTCAATTAAAGATGCAGTTCTCTCTCACTCCTGGCAAAAATAAATTGGTAACAACACTGCTGCTCCACAGTGGAAAGTATCCTGAGAAATTATTGAGAACAACAAAATACAGGCCTGTCATCACTAAGTTCTTGCGCAAAACACGGCAATTTTAAATATCTTAAATAAAACAGCAAATAACCTATATTGTATCTATCACAAAAAAGGGATGTGACCTGGGACACTGCTAATTCTTCCATCACTGATAATTAGAAAAGGATTGCATTCAGTTACTGTTAATATCTTTCAAGTTATCTATGGCCAGTAATGTACAAGGAGGTAATTTGTAATCCAAGTTTGTTTGTTTGCTGTTTTTTTCTTCAGCAAGCTACAAGCTGAGTTCTAAATTTTACATTGAAATATGACTCAAATTTAAAACAAGCCCTCTCAGAGGAGCATTTTCAAATTTTGTGCAACTTTGATGCAGAGCCCAACACAGTCCTTTGAAGAGAGACAGTGCATCTTTAAGCTGATTGGCACTGAAATCCCATTTTCTTTAGCTGCATTCTATTAACTTGGCCAAGTTATCTCGTAACTCTGTTAGTTCAAATATTTTTCCATCAAGAATTTCTAAAAGTGTCTTCAAGTTATTGCGAAAAGCTTCTTGCTCATTCTGACTTTTCTCCAGACGTTGCTCTAGATCAGACAGCTGGCCTTCCAGGTCTTTGTTTCGATTTTCTATTTCCTTCAGAGAAAATACATAACATGTTAATGTGTTGTCTGAAAACAGAAAGCAGTCTAACCTCCTGCTGGTATTTGTGTGCTATTTTTGTCAACTGGTTTTTGAAACAATTTTTGACCCTTTACAGTTTCCACTAAGCCAAAACCAGAACCCAAATTTTTATTAGAATTGCATATGTTCTATAATTTCCTCCATATTTTTTTCAGTAATTCATCTGAAGGACAGAAACTTTTGGCCAGGGATAAAATTTAGTCAGTGAACAATGGATGTGATATTCAGGTAAATTATCACTTCTGTCATTCAGAAATATGCCACCTACTGAAAACAGCTTCTCAAAGATTTATTTAAGTTCAGTATTCCCTTATTTAGACTATGTTAATTGCTCAAGTACACAGTCCCCATTAAATGGTCTCATATAGAAGCTCATCCAGAATACTGCTTTATGGATGGAGGAGTACTACCTTACTCCTGTCCCACATTACAGGCCTTTTCACCCTGAAAATTAAGACAAAAACATAAACTAGCAATACTGATATCAAGGTGAAATCATTTGTAACACATTTAAACCAGCAAGTGCAAGCTGAATGTCTAGTCTTCTTGTACTGTGCCCCAGAGCTCCTATCTGCAAGCTCTGCAGTAGTGCAGCTGTGGGAGCAGGGAAAGCACGCGAGCCACCAGTGATGGACAGACAAGCTGTTCCCATACAGCGGGTGGAAAGATGAAGCAGCAGCACATTACACATAGCTGAGGGGATCTGACCCTGAGCAGCTCAGCTTTTGTTCACCAGGAAGAGATGCCCCCTCATGCAAGTCAGTGGGAGAGGAGCGCTGTCTGCTGGGACCCCTCACAGCTCTGGCTTGCATGTGACAGGAGTAAGGTCACAGCTGCTCTGCATTGTGCAAACCAAATGCCCTCTTTTATCAAATTACTAATGTAATTAGTCACGTGGGTCTGGAATAGCATATTGTTATTTGTCTCATTCATTGCACATCTCATAAATTCATGCTGAATTTCATAATTTCACTTTCAAAGGTAGTATAGAGACAGTGTAATTAGTACACCATACACTGCACAACTGTTCTCTGGAAAAGTGCATACAGAATTCATATTTATGTACATTAACATTTTTTAAACACTGCTTACCTTTACAGTGGCTTTGTGTTACAAAGCTTTAATGAGCATACTCTGAGTTTTTACAACTAGTTTCACACAGCCATAGGGTGGGTGATTTGGCAGCAGTCATTCCTCCCAGCAAGAGCTTACTTTTTGCACTCCCGCTCTCCCACTGTTTTTGTTACGATTCTTCTGTCTCCCTTGAAGCTAATTCATGTTTACATTGGAGACATCTCAGCTAACCATAAGAAACAACCTGAGCCATACAGAATATGTATTTAGGCAGTCAAGGGTAACAGGTATAAAAAGGCAGCTTCGTGTCAAAGTCTGTGGCCTTTCCATCTGTGAGGGGGTGTGATGGCAACGTCGATCAGCTACTGCAACTCTGGCCAGAGGAGGGATGGGATGATGTGGCCAGTGTCAGCTCCCAGCCTTTGCAGGGGGGGAGAGCTCTGGGACCCCCAGCGGCAGTGCAGGTGGAGAAGGCAGAGCCTCAGGGACCTGATCTCATAGCTGTGGTTGCATCCAAGGGTTACATCCAAGCTGAAGTGGAATACCTCCCTTACTTCTGGTTTGTAAATGAGCAAGTTAAAAATTACAGAGTTTTGGCCACTGGTCTTGAACAGCACAGCTGAGAGCAGGAATTATCCCTTGCTGCCAGGACCAAGACAACAATTAGTTTAATCTGTTTAACACTGAATAATATAGTTGCCAAAGCATTAAAGGAAGCTAACTGAAAAGAGTATTTTTAGAAACAATATAAATTAAAATACATACATGTTTATGTAAGTATTAACTACCCTACCATTGCTATAAATGAAAAAGCTAACTGATTATAACACAGTCCATACACTCTGTAGACTCTCCTTCATTGACTCTACTCCTGCACTCCAAACAGTACTGACAAGTCAGTCAAGTGTAATGACTGCATGGGTTCAAGACCCTCTGAGGCTGAGTGACTGCAGTACAGGAAGAAAAGGGAAATTCAGGGTCCTCTTAGCTCTGCAGGAATGGCACAGTCCTTTCTTTAGCTCACACAAAACCAATTGCTGTTTTTCCATGTTTGCTCACGCTTCCTGCTTCTCCTGTCACTGCTCATCTTATACATACCAAATGTGTGTGCTCTAGGAAGTCTCCTTGCCACTGCTCTTACCTGAGTGATAATTTCTGCAAGTAGGCAAGCCAGTGATGAAAGGGATCACTTTGGAAGAAATCCATGGATATGTATATGGTTTCATTTCATGACATCTGGGTCTGAAGAGCAGCCCATTGGCCTGTATCTAGCACTGAACATCATCTTTCAGGCCCTCCTCAGACACTCTTAAACTGAGGAATTGTTCTGCTGTGAGCTGTTAGGTGGGAGCACCCAGGCAAAACCAGAAGCTTTATGTTAGATGTAGGAACTTATATCCATATTCAGAATAAGGTGTTTCCCTTTAACTCTCTATTGCTAGTGCTTGTCCTGTATCTCTTCAAACCAGAAGAGTTCCCTTCTTTTGTTTAAACTTCCAGTTTGTGTACTTTATTTATATTCCATTCTTGATATCTCTTTCCTAAACCATATACATTTAGCTTCCCCAAACACTTCCTCAGATATACTTTCTCCCTTACTTCTGTTTTATTTTCCCTAACCTGTGCTTAACATATTTAATCACCTATGGGAAGTAGAACTAACTGAAATATGCCATGAGCTGTTGCTTTTAATTTCTGGAAGACATTTCTTCCCATTTGATCCTTACATATATTTACCCTAGATTAGTATTACTGATTTTTGCAATAGTATCACATTACAAGATCATGTCCAGCTCATGTGCAGCTTCTTATTACAAGTCAGTGTACCTCAAAACTGTTGCTTCTTGATGGGAAGAAATGGAGAGGTGTCCATGTGATATTATCTATTCCCCTAGTTGTGTCATTTAATTTTATTTGTAATTAATCTCATCTAACAATAAACTAACTTTTCCGATACATTCAGGCCCTTTACAAGGTTTATTTTACACTATTTTTTCAAGCTTTTTTACAATGGACACAATCATTTGTCATACATTTTGTTTTAGAAAATAAATAAAATATTAACAAGTTATGTTTGCTGTTTGCACTGTATTAATCTTCTGTGGAATTCGGTGCAAGGATTCGAATAAAATATTCAAACCATATGCAACAGCTATATTTAGGAATCAGTCACATTAATAAAGATATCCTGACTTACTGTGAGAGTCACATTGATCATGACTCATTGATAGGTCTTCTCTACATTGCTAATAAAATTATTAAGTAACAAAGGCCCCGATACTTACCCTTCCCATTGATAACATACTGCTCTTCACTGGAATTTGCCAATGATGAATTTCTAATTCATTCTCTGATATGAGTGTGTTGGAAGTGTAATCCACCTTGAAATAATAATTTTTTTGCATAGAGTTTTTCATACAAGCTATATTCCAAAATATTTGAGAGTTACGTAATCCATTTGCAAATACAAGAAGGAAAAAATAAAGCAGAAGAAAAAAGAGCAAGACGAATAAATACAGACCCTGGAGACAATCGCCCTGAAAACAGATGAGTCAACTAAGTGAACAGATGTGAGATGGAGCTACAGAAGCAAACACCATTTCACTGACATCAAAGAAGGAAGATTATAGCAAAGCAAAGATTCAAGAGCTTTTAGACCAGCTGCATCAGGTCAGTAATAAGCTTTAAGCTAAAGCAAGGCAACTTAACTTGGATCCTAAGACAACTTTAAATTTATTTGAATAGAAACATATAGAACCATTTTCAGAAACTGATTGCCTACAACGTGACATATGGAAATATATACATAATATATCCATTTGGTTCCTAAGACATAAATATACCAAAAGGAAGCTACTGAGTTTATAAAGTATAATTTTTAAAAACCTTAGCATTTTCTACTTGAAAAACATCTTTCATCTCTTACTAGTCTCACATAATTCTAAGGATAGCTAGTTCTCAGCTGATTATTACTTTTCATGTAATCTTACACTGAAATTATTGCATATGCTACTGCTAGAACAATTTACAACTTTCATTATAATCTTCCTTTTGAGTGTCTCAGATAAGTTCCTTTTCAGCTGAAAACTCCCATGCTTAGTCTAAAATCAGCAACAATTTTTGGAATAGTGGAATAGGCAAGCTCAGGTGTATTTAAAACAGTTGTCCTGGTTTCAGCTGAGATAGAGTTAATTTTCTTTCTAGTAGCTGGTATAGTACTGTGCTTTGGATTTGGGATGAGAATAATGTTGATGTTTTTAGCAGTCAAGGACTTTTCAGCTTTTCATACTGGCCTGCCAATGAGAAGGCAGGGGGCGCCTAAGAAGCTGGGAGGGGACACAGCCAGGACAGCTGACCCAAGCTGGCCAAAGGAATATTCCATACCATATGACATCATGCTCCATATATAACTGGGGGGTGGGCTGGGAGGCTCGAGAACTAGCTGAATATCAGCTTCGGGTGGTGAGCAATTGTGCTGTGCATCACTTGTTTTGTATATTCTTTTATCATTATCATCATCATCATTATTATTGTTATTTTTGTTATTATTGTCTTCCTTTTCTGTCCTGTTAAACTGTCTATCTCAACACACAAATTTTACCTTTTTTTTTCCCTTTTCAATTCTCTACCCCATCCCACTGGAGGGGAAGTGAGTGAACAGCTGTGTGGTTGTTTTAGCTGCCTGCCAGATTAAATCACCACAACAGTCTTTAAAGAAACACTGTAATAACATACTTTTTCCAAATAATTTGACTTAAGAATGGGGAAAAATGAATAAACTCATTCTGTTCTTATGTGGTTTATTCTGTAGGTTAAAATGAGATTCAAGGAAGTTCCAATTCATGTAATGCATTTCAAAGAATATCTGCTTAACAATTTTTAAGCTGTGGATAGTCTGACAAGGCTTGTTTTTAGAATAATTTAGATTACGCCACAGAACAGCAAGGGTCACCTTTCAGCACTTGGGATTTGGAGCTATTTAATGCCTATGTTTCCTATCCTATCAAAACTCTGAAGTCTGAATTCAGAGTTTAAACCCAACTAAGCTTTGGGTCAGCCTCACTCAGAAGACAGGTTTCACAAGGGAGGCGTGTCTGTGCTGGCTGGTCAACCCAGCAACAGAAGGACAGGAGCTCAGATGTAGCAAGTGAGGGTATACTGAGGGCATACTGCTTCCAGTAGGCTGAAGTATCTGGCTTTACGCACAGTAAAGAAACAACCCAGAAAAAACAATAAAACCACAATGATTCTAATTCCAAGACAATGTCAGAGTGTTCTTGAAGTCTGTATTACACAAGAATGCTTTAACCTTTACTTTCTTAAAGCACATTTAAAAGCTGAATACAAACTCATCCCAACATGATGATACACAGCCTGACAGTTCAGTGGCACACAAGAGCTATGGGAATAAACTGCAGTGAAAATGAGACCAACATTGCCTAGAACACGTATCAATGAAGCACATCTGCTAGCCCAAGTGTATTCTGTGGACTTGTAAATGAAATTTGGGTCTGTACCCTCAGGAAAAAATAATGACTTACAGCCGGTAGAAATTTTGGTACAAATTCCCAAGAAGTATCCCGACCCACCACTTCGCAACACAATGTAACTTACATATTTATCTGGCACCTTCACTGAATATAGCACAAGTGTCTGATGTGAACTGCTCACTTAATGATCATTTTTCCCTTCTGTCTAAATTAAGATGATGCACTATAGCTCACCTGTAACTTCTGGGTCAGAGAATCCCTCTGTGCCTGGAGCTCTCTGGCACTGTTGATTTCTTGTTTCAATCTTTCTATTTCCTAAGGGAAAAGAAAGAACCTCACTAGCAACACGTTACCTGGCTTGGCCTCAGTGCAGGTAAGCTGGCTCCTGCTTCTTCTCCTGAGCAAGCCATTGCAATGATATCAAAACTTGCAGTTAGCTACTACCCATCATAGCACATGAAGTTTAATCCCTGCTCCCGATATTCCTGAATCACAGTCCCAAAACAGCAATTCTATTGTGAATAAACAAAAATACAGATAAGTATTTTCTTTGCTATAAAAGTCCAAGCCTTTATCTCCCACACAAAAGATCTGAAGGAATATTTTCCTCGAAAATTAAGACTCCTTGTTATTAGAGAAACAATTTTATACTTTAAATTCTATTATAATCTATCCTCCATTTTTTCAAGAGAAAAATCCAATTTTCATCTCTGAGCTGCTTAATATGTCACTAGCAGCAAGGCTGAGCATCAAAAAATTGCCTGCTTTGACCATTGATTTCTGTAAAAAGAGATTCTAAAAGAAATGGCATCTTTAATTTAGCAAGAAGAAAGTAATAAGGTATAAAAATAACAAATATAGATAAAATAATGTATGGAAGACAAATCTTTTTTTAGCTTACTTTCAGGAGTCAAGAATGGAAACAGTTAATGATACTAACAGGTATCAAACTTAAAACTAATAAATATTTTTCCCCAGAAAGGCATAGTTACCTCCCAGAACTCCTTTCACAAAGATCTCTTTGCATCCAGCAGCTCAGCATAATTCAAAAGCACATGGGCACCAAAATGAGAAACATTACCAACCTGAGGCTAATCTCTTAAGTATGAGGGAGTTTGGAAAAGGCTTTGTTGCATTTGGGGAGGATATGCTGTAAATACTGTGCCTCTCATGCATCCTCCTCAGAAACACCTAACAACAGCCTCACTGGAGGCAAGACCCTGCAAGATACACTGTTCCTCCAAACATGCACACCGGTGCCCACTGTGTCTGTCACAGAGGGCTCAAGGGATCTGGTCTTACATGGGGTAATCCTTCATACGTGACTCCTTCGTCCTCCTTTTTCCCATCCATAAAGGGGCAATTCTCAATCATTCTGTGGCACAAATCTGCTTTTCTCTAGGACTCATGTCAGCACAGGTGTTACTCCAATTCCTTCTGTTTTCCTGCTGCTGGTCCAGCCCAAGGCAGATGGCACGATAAATATCATCAAGGTTGGGGGTTTGGCATGTGTTTAAGGAAAGGGCTGATCTTAGGGATCATAAAAGTCAGCTATATTAACATAGCCTGAAAAACAGATTGGCCTGAAAAAGACATTGATCTATTACTTGCTCCAAACCCTACTCTCCAGAAAAAGGAAAGCGTGCTTACAACTGCTTTGCTTAGTGAATTTGGACTGCATCAGTGTGATGACTGCTCTGTAGAAACTACATATGCCTCAATGCAGACTTACTTTTGCAGAGAGATGCTTGGTAAAAGCAAAAATGAAAAAATTATACTTTTTTTTGCTGTTCAGATACCCAGCTCTATATTGGACTGATGTAATTATATACACGGAAAATATTAATCATTTCAAAGAAGCTGAAAAATGGATTTTACTTTGTAACATCTATAGGAATTAATATAGCATTTACCAGCCATCACAAGTTTAATATTGAAAGTCTTTAGAAATGACGTAACAGAAAAGTCAAGAATAAATGTTAGCAAATACCTCTTCTTTTTTCTTCAGCGTAGACTCTAACTCCTGTATTGTCTGGTTTAATTCTGTTTTATGTGTGTGGACTGCATTAGCTTGACTGCTCATACACTCTAGCTCAGTCACCTATTGAAATAAGTAGAAGCAACACATACAGAATTAATTACAACAAATTCAAGGTACTATTACTTCTTTGCATCAATAGCTGCATTTGAAATATACCCTTAGTTCTGGGTGACTTATGTTGATTAAAATGGTAAAGTTAACATAAAATTCCTTTAAAAATTGTTTTGCATAAAATGGTTGCTATGGCTTCTAATGTTTACTGTAATATCTTGGAAACAATAAATTTAGTATGTTGCAGGCTGAAAAAATATTAATTAAAAGTTTTACTTACTAATTATTGAAAATATTATGAAAGAAGCTGAATTACCATTTCAGAAACAGTAATGTCTAGATGATTAAACACAGATCTGTTTGTCTAAGTAACCTCTCCATCTGACACTTTAATGTTGCACTATCTTAATCAACTAAGCCACAATGCTCACCTACTTCCTAGCAAGCCAATTAACATTTCACAGCCTCAATTTCTGACTCAGCATCAACAATGTAATAGCAGACACTGAGCCACCAATGTACAGCTGCCAACTTCTTACTTCCTCTACTTTTGGATCTCATTTCTCAGTCAGAAAGCCAACAGCTAATGGCACAATTTGGATTTGTACAGTTCCTCTTTATTAGCAGGTAGCAAATACATGCCTGCGTCGATGTCTGCACTAAAACCTTTTTCTTTAGTAACAAACTGTTGAAATATTAAAAATATAACTCATTTTTTTCCAGGAGATATGCACCTGTCAATCTTAGTATATAGTCTTCAACAGAGCTGCATCATCTACCTACAGTAACTAACAAATCTGGCCCCAAAACTCCTTTGAACAAAATATATTTCTGTGCTACCCAATTCTGCAATGAAAACCTTAAGGTCTCCATTTATCTTTCTCAGAGAAGTAGCCCCTAGACAGAGGGCATGTATTCTCCGGGACAATTTTATTTCTTAGATAAAAGAACATCTTGAGGAATCAAGGTTGGTGCCCTCCAGCACCAATGTAGTCTAGCTAGTGAAGCCACTGTGATGCCAATAGTTTCAGATTCTGAACTATTAGTAGGCTCAAAAGGTAGATTACTGAGTGCAGGGAGAAGTCAAAGCAAAGCCATGATGAATACAAAAAAATTAAAATAAAATTCCTATGAGCTTCTTTCTGAGTCACAGGACATGAACTTCCCCTCTGTAACAGCTATGACAAGTCTAGTTTCTTCTACTGGAAAACTATGATTAGACATTTTTGCACATCAGGCTTATAAATGAAGAGAAACTGAGATTATAGCAAATTCTTGGGAGGGGTAAGGGGAATGAGGGATGAGGACATAGCTTGGTAACACAATACCCCACTCCTTACCTCCAAGAACTATCTTATTGGCTGGAATTGTCCTAAAAGAAATATCGGTCCTCATGGCAAAAAAGTAATAGCAGTTTACTCAGTTTTATATGCCACTGAGCATTATGACTGAAGTCTTGGATAATTTTCTCAATTTGCTTCAATTACACAAAAAATATATCTATTTAGATTATTTGTGACTGCTACCAATTGTGACTATTACAGTATTCACCACTATAATTACACAAAAAACAAACAAGTTCAATTGACACACCGACTGGGATAATCCTATATCTAAACAGTGTCTGAACTAACATCTAAATGCATCAAGAATCAGAGGCACAGAATAACTTAGGCTGGAAGGGCACCCTGGTGGTCATATGGTCGAGGTCCCCTGCTCAAAATAGGGCCAATTCTGAAGTCACGTTTGGTTGCTCAGGACCTCGTCCAGTCAAGAACCCTTCATCATCTAGCAGAGCTGCCACAGTTGTACGTAGATTCCTGTATTTCTGCCACCGTGGCTTTATGCAGAGTTCTAGGTAATTCCTAGAACTGGAATTTCCATTTCTGGAACTGTCAAATTCACCCACCTCACTCACCTTCATCCCTTCTGAAGTTCAATTTGTTAAACATTTCCATGCTTTTCTGCTGAACTGAGTCTTGAATTGGAGGTGGAAGCCTCTGTGAACCCAGGGCTAGGGTTGTTATGGGAACTCAGAGTCAGACTCTCTCCTACTCATTGGTAAAGACTGGAAACATTGCATGGTAGCCTCCAAGAAGGTCAATCTCTCTTTTAAAGCTGTTGCACTCAGCAATACCCGCTGGCTCTTACCAAGTACTGGCACAGTGAATACTCATTTACGCAAAGTGGAAGAGCCTCAGCAAGAGAGACAGGAGAAAACCCAGTCCCTGAACCACCTCTCTCCTAGTGCTTAATGCCCTAGAAGCAGGTGCAAAGGTGTTTCATCCTGTGACTAAGGAAGGGCTTGGACACCACTGCTCTCCACATGGTTTCCTCTGAGGTGGTACACATGGTGAGGATGCACATGTTGGTGCAAGCCTGGAGTCCAAGGAGGCTGGTGAATTGAACTGGGGTGGATGAAATGTTATGGCTCTTGGCTGCATGTATTGCCGCTGGCTGAAAACACCTCCCACTATAGCCCTGTCAGCTGTGTGGCTCACATGAACACTCCCCAGTGCACTCCGGTCCATACTAACTCCAGACACCAATTGAAATTGCTTAAGCAAATACAGATAATTTAGCTTGAGCATAGTAGGGAGTTCTCTCACAAACCTTGCCAACAGAGGCAACCACCATCAGAAGGGCAATTAATTACCCCACACCAAAGGGGCTGTGATGTCTTACTCTGGTCCTGCTTTTCTCTGGAAAAATGTCAATCTCTTACTGTTTATGCATGAAAATAATGCATTGTTCAACTGTTTTGTTCACTGTTTGTTGAAAAATCAGTAAGTTGGAAAAAAAGAAAAAATTCCATTAAAAAAAAGGGTTTACTTTAATCACAGTCATATTTAAATGCCTATTACTACAGAGATCTGAAAAGATGTTAAATATCTTCATGATGTGCTCTTCCTGAATGTATCTATAAAAAAGAAAATCGTATTGTGACCCTTTTAAAAAATCTGTAGAGTAAGATGGGCTGGAAAATTATGCTATATAAAGAATATGCAATTGAAAACAGAAGTAACAAAAGATAAAGCTCTAGGCAAAAATGTGGATAGCATTTACTTGCTCTGTTTCCTTGTTTCAAATTGAATTTATTTTTCTCATGACCAGTGGTCCAAAAGTCATTAAAAATAACTGTTTATGTATTATGCACAGAAGAGGGCATAAAAGGAAGCTAAAGTGCTTTAGTCTGATCCTCCCACATACTCTTTTCAGGGACATCTCATTCAGTGTTTCATGTTTAAGAGCAAGGCTCAATCATTCAAGTCTTTGCACAGTAACACTAAGCAATGTACCTGTGATTAAGCCTTTTTTCCAGTACAGAATTCAGACTGAAAAAAAAGTCTTTAAACAATAACTGATTAAACAAGGTTTTTCTATTGTGCTATTGTAAGACTGCACTGACTTGCATATCTCAAAAAAGTCAATACAGTGGCTTTGTATTTGAGACTAAAAAAGAAAAAAATATTGTTCTTCGACTCTGCTTCATTATTTTGCATTTATTATCCAGGTAAGGATTGCACATAGGGAAAAAATTCTGAAAAGGCTTTTTAGTGACTATTTAATGAGCTAACTGTTCTAGAATATGGCCATTATTATATTTAACTGCATATTTCAGTGAGAAATACGTCAGTTGAAATAAGACAGCAAGACAACAGCAGAGCCTAGAACTTCTCAGCAGAGGCCATTTGAGAGTTTTCTGGAAATTTTGATCTAGGGTCAAAAGTCTATAAATAGAGGAGGATATCAGGCAATAGTTTTCATTGTAGCAGACAGCTAGCACACACTGGGCTGCTGGAAAGACTGGAGGAGTGAGGCTTTGGGCCACGTAACACAACGAGTTACCAACTTGATGTGAGCTTAAGACAGTGACTGCTCAAAGCTTCAGAAGACTGAAGAATCTCTTAAAGAAAACAAACCAAATCAAAGCACAAAGAAACCAAGAGAGGAGATGGTACCAAATATCAACATAGACAACTGCTTCATGAGTGGACAGAGGCAAAGAAGTGGGAATGACAGAAATATTTCGAGTGGTAACCCTCCCCAAGCAATTATTGATGTAATGAATCTGAGCTATGTTTGCTGCAGGTTGATTCATTTTTTCAAACCACTTTCTTGAGATAAATTTGTACAGTTCTGATCTCAAACAACAATAGTTTTTATTCAGCATCTTAAATTCAGTGTCAGCAGATCATGAAATTCCTTCTAAATTTCATACAGAAATTACTTCAACTACTACAGAAATGCAAAGACAGACAAATAAGAATATATTTTCAGTGTAGCTGTAGTCTATTTTGTGGGTATACCTAACACTATTAACTTGTTCCCTAATGATATTTTTATCCCTTATATTTACTGTGGAACACAATATCCAAGGTCTACTAACCCAGGCTACAGTGCAGAACAGGCAGAGTGCTCACATGCAAGAATGAATTTAAGTATTAATTATGTATTTTTAGCTGCTTGAGTTACATCCCTAAAGGGATAACTGTGACTGTGATAATATTATTCCATCAATAATTCAAGATGAACCTCCTACAAAGAAGAAAAGAGCTATTTGCTTTCCACAATGAGAAGAGAAATGATGTTGCATGGCTCAGCAAAACTGGGAATAACTGCATAAAGTTTCACATTATGCAGAAGAAGCTTCTCAGTTCTTCATGGTGGACAGTAAAATGCAAGACAGCATGCAAACAAGCTAATCATAAAAATAATTCTAGCATAGCTTTCAAGAATAAAAACTCTGGAAAGATTTTTGGTGCTAAGAAATGTGAAAATGCAGAAAACAAGGAAAATTGCTTTTCAAGATTGCTGTTGAAAGAACAAAAAGTGCACCATAGTATTATTCATATACACCACTTCTGACAGCAAATTAATTATTGTAGTTTTCTAAGATTTACCCATAAATAAAATGATAACCTGAGGGCAGGGGGAGTTTTGTGCATTACCAACAATATAGTACTTTCTGCAACTGAGAAAACAAAGATTTTGCTGAAAAGGACACGGTTTTCTCTGTGGGCACTGATGCCTCAAGCCATGGAAATATCAAAATGTTTTCCACAGTTATTCATTCCTACAGACATGAAAGAGGAATAATCCATCATCTGTTTGATTTTTGTGAAGTAATGAAACTGCAATAGGAATATTTGAAAATATAAGTGGTGTACTAAAACTGATGCTTTGCACTTCAGCCATGCATTATTATTTGAAACTGATAATGATAATATTAACTTCAAGCGACATCCCTTTCTCTGCAATCTAATTAGCAAATTTTTTTTCCAACTATCTGTTCAGTTCATGAAATACATGCAATAACAAACATGGTACAGATATGTCATCCTTTAATCCTGAGGATTCAACTCCAGTATTTTCCTCATTCTACAATGGAGTTATGGAATTATAGGATATATTTTATTCTGCAAAGCTTTGACTACATAAAAATGTTGTGGCATGTTTGTGTATGTTTTTTATAACTTGCAGATAAAAGGATCTTAAAGCATTTCTTAATTTTTTTAGAAAGATGATGAAGATGGTGATGAAGGACTCTTCAGTGAAAACATTTTTTTCCTTTACCAGAGTGACAGGAGTTTGTTTGTTTGGTTTTATTTCTTTTCCAAATTATAATCTTGTATAAGACACTTTCGTATCACCCCACATTCAGAGACAGTGAATTCCCAGAAAAAAAAACATTGAAATAGTCTTGGGTCCTAAATGCAAATCTACTCTAAAAACAAATCAAGGCAAATACAAAAAGACAGAAAGAACTTCCCTTCAATTCACTATCCATAAAAAAAAGTCGAGTTCACATTTTGATTTCAGGAAACAAAATGACCATAAACTGATTCATTTGCTCTGTCTGAAAAGGGGCCATCTTTTTAGTAAACTGTAAGTATTAACTATGGGTTAAATCTTGAAAAAGGTTAGATGTAAAGAATGTGCTCTACACCGCAGCTGGGGAGAACGGCCCTACCTGGAGTCTCTGGCAGAAGGCACCAGGGGAGATTCCAGGTCGACCCCTGGGGTTTTCGAGTGGGGGATACAGAGGATCCGAGGC
>VXBL01007907.1:56518-74526 GCA_013400195.1 Aramus guarauna | reverse complement strand
GAGGTGCTCCAGACCTCTGGTCAACTTTGTGATCCTCTTCTGGACTTTCTCCAACAGCTCCATGTCCTTCCGGTACTAGGGCCCCCGAGCTGGACGCAGTACTGCAGGTGGGGTCTCACCAGAGCAGAGTAGAGGGGCAGAATCCCCTCCCTCGACCTGCTGGTCACGCTGCTGGGGATGCAGCCCAGGACATGGTTGGCTTTCTGGGCTGCAAGTGCACACTGCTGGCTCATGTTGAGCTTCTCATCCACCAACACCCCAAGTCCTTCTCCTCAGGGCTGCTCTCAATCCATTCTCCACCCAGCCTGCAGTTGTGCTTGGGATTGTGTCGACCCCCATGCAGGACCTTGCACTTGGTGTTTTTGAACTTCATGCCATTCATGCTTAGATGACCCATTCACTTTAAAGTTTTTTTTTACTCAGCATGTAAACTTACAAGTGTAACTAAGGGTTAGATTATCAAATATACTGAAGCTCAAATATATGCTGTTCTGCTAATATGTGGTAATTCAGAGGATCTTAAAATAGGAACTATATAGCTTTTTAAACTAAGTACTCTGCAGGAAGCCAAATCCTCACCACTTTTCATTTTAAACGGAAAAAGCATTTCATCAGCCTAGTAGTTATGAATGTTATACTGGTTTTTTTGCTCTACTGTTTGTGTCTGGTGTTTCATTGTGATGAACACTGAGCTCATGCAGACATGTTAGATTGATATCACATCATTGTACATGCATTTCTCCCTGAAATTCTACAAGAAAATATAAACATATAACAAATAATAAACAAAATTACTTTGTTTGGTTTTTTTTTTTGTTTGTTTGTTTCTTAAACTTAGATACTGATTGTTGTGGAATTATTTTCGATAATTATTGTCAAATTTCTACCATAATCCCAACAGGTACCATTCAGAATTTTATTAATTTAATCTAAATAACTGTACTTAAAATACTTATCTTTACAGTATCTGATCTGTCTTATTTAATTTTCTCTCATCTTTTGAGTAGCAACATTTCAAAAATTTTGCTAATCAGACCAGAACAAGGAGAACAAAAAAATCAAAAGTTAATGTATTATTCTCCCCCCTCCACAATTCTATTTCTGATGTTACTATTTTCACACTTTTATCTGCTATGTCTCCTTTAAAAAGTCTGAATTTTCTTTTAGACATTTAATAAATCAAGCTGAAAGTTTGACTAGCTGTCACTGTCTAAATCTCAGATTATGTATTTGGCCTGAAAAGTATGAACAGAGTTAGTAACTAGACTACTACAATTGACCTTCACTTGCAAATATCTGACCTTTCAAAAGTGATCTTTCAGAAGGCATTTTTACTCACCTGCAGAGAAGAGGGTTGTTATATCTGATTTAAATAAGGAGAAAGGATATTCATAAGATTGTATTTCTTCAAACTTATAGAGATATCAGACTATTTGAACTCTTTTTATGGTTTGGCCAGGAGAATGTTATATAAATACAATGAAATAGGAAAAGAGAATATTTATAGACTTAAATGTTTTTCGAGAGTGTGAATAAAATTTGGATTATGTAAGTGTTGAGACTTATTCTTAAGTATGAACACAGATTAGATGCATAAGGTTCACTTTTTGATGGAAATGCAATGTCTCTTTGAGCTTGGGTATTTCCAGATTTTTGTAGTTCTGTTCACATATTTATTTGCTAATATAAATTGAATATCTATGTATATATAAGCCTCAGAAGAAAGTTCACTGAGAATAATCATTAAATGTGATAAATAAACTGAAGAAAAAATCTAGAAAGAAAAATATGAACTCACATTGACAGTGGTAAGGCCAGGTGATGAGATAAAGAATTTTATTTTCCTTGGGAGATTTTTGAACAGTAGAAAGACTAAGGATTCTTTAATTACCATAGAGTGCTTGCTGTTTTAAAAGGAACACACACTGTGCTTTCATCAGTGGCATGTTAATGTGTGTAGTTATGCTGGTACTAAGGAAACTTACAATTATAAAATAATAGTATTTGATAATGTTAAAGAATGAAGTGGTTTTGGAAGGAAAGTAAATGCTCTCTGCAGTTCTAAAAGATCTCACCAAGCTGTCAAATGTTTAGGCAAAATGCGATTGTTAGTAATAGACCACAATAACCCTGCTAAGTTATTTACACTCTTTCTTGTATTCATTGCTTCTGCAGAGGTATTAATGTAAGTTTTGTATTGATTCAAATATGGCTGTCATGAAAATGAAAGGGAAAAAAAAAAAGAAAAAAATAGGTATGGAAAATGTGTGTAATGACTTTCAGGTCAGTTTTCAGAGTCAAAAATGCAATTCTGACAACAATTATTTTTAACTTTTAATCATAGAATCATCTAGGTTGGAAAAGACCTTTAAGATCATCAAGTCCAACCGCTAACCTTAACCTTGCCATCCCAAAGTATAACTGAGTGTTTAAGTATGACTGAGGTTTACTACATTGAAAGTGAGAAAAAAAAAAATACCTTTTTCCTCCTATAATGTTTAAGGTGAGTGTTAAAAGAAAATATTTATTTTAAGCAGATTGCACATGGAACATCCTGCACTACCATAATGGGAATGTTCCTTTAATAAATCTTTGGCGAAAAAAAAAAAAAATGGAACCAGGCTGTAGTCAGAAATTTTTATGCACAAAAGATAATAGATGTTTAACTATTTGTAATTGATTGCATTAAGAAATTCCTTTGATGCATCAATAATGTTTATACTGCAGCACTGGAATTGTTGCTATGATAGGATGAATGCAGAATAGCATAAAATCATTATCAGAAACTGTCCCTCCCCACTATTAGCTTAATAAAGGTGTTACCTTCTACTTAAATCTAGCCTGTATCCCCTTGTGTTCTTGATCAATGAGATGATGGGGAGTGTAAATTTGCATAGCATCCACTTTGCCAAGTAACTGAAATAGCTACAATGGATGAGATGTATAAATTAACGCCCACCCAAGCTGTTATATTTACAGAGCACACTACAGCATGTTATCCCAGAGGTGCTATCGCTGTCGTTGATGGGCTCGGCCTTGGCGCCGGCTGGCATTGGCTCTATCAGACATGGGGGAAGCTTCGTGGAGCTTCTTGCAGAAGCCACCACTGTAGCCCCCCACTACCAAAATCTTGCCACACAAACCAATACACTGAGTTTTAATTAGAAGTCCAAATCTGTTCAGATTGCATTATTAAGTTAATTTAAACCAGACACAATGATCATCTTTTGGGGAAAAAAAAGCCCCTGTGTCCCTTCCCAGCTTCTTTGGTGCCCCCCACCTTCTCATTGGCCAATAGAAGAAATTGAAAAGTCCTTGACTGCTTGGCAATAACTAAAGCCATCAGTTACCAACATTATTCTCATCCTAAATCCAAACCACAGCACTATACCAGCTGCTAGGAAGAAAATTAACTAACCCTGCGGAAACCAGGACAAAAACTTTTACTGGAGTTCATTCCTAGAGCTGCTTATGGCCTTGTTAAAAGTAAGCACTTCTGACATTTCATTTCTTTCTGTACTCTGTTTTCCAAAGGCATCGATTTTTGACATCTACCTTTGGTTGGTAGAGCCTGATTGAAAAGGTTTTAGGGTCTTCTGTTTTGAAAATTCATTGTAAAATTATAACACCTCAATTAGTAGGTATCTATGCACATTCAGTAATATTTATTCATACTTGTAAGAAAAAATTGCTGTACTTTTCCCCTTTAAGATGGCACCTTTCATCAGATGATCTGCATAAAATTACTGCTACTTAACTGATAAAATCTATTATGGCAGACCCAAGAGAGCATGGGAAAATCACCTGGATTATAATGTAGTTCAGTAGTAAATTTTCTAAATACTCTAGGAGTCTAGTATCAAAAGAAAAATTTCTTCTCATGTAAGCAATTGAAGTTAATATTGTATAAATAGTTGTTGATTGAAATAAATAGAGTATGAGGAGTGATTCAGAAAAGGTTTTAGTCCACTTGATGTTTTGTCACTAGATACCCCTAGAACAAAGAAGTGAAAATTTCCAATTTCTTTTTGTGGAATTTTTTTTTTTTTTTGGGGGGGTGGGGTGGTAGGGGGGGAAGAGGCTAGTGTTTTCAGGCAGATAAACTAGACTTGTTGTTGTTATGGGTCACAAACATATTATTGGTATGGCATTTTATAACGGAATGTTATCTTTGAGCAAACTATCACTCAAAGTGATATTTAAGACAATATCAGGTGTGTAAGCCTTGCACCAGCCATGGAAAATATGTGGTCCTGAGAAAGTTCAGAAATTCATCAGAATCATGCAAGAAAGGAGAAAAATAAAGATTTTTGAGGGTTTAGTCATTCTATTACCCTTCATTAAGTCAGATTACTCTGTATAATTTCAGGCAGATATACTCTAAGTAAATTGAGTGAGGACAATTTCAAAATTCCCTTGTAAAACCTCTACTAAATTGTTAGTTGAGATATATCAAATGTATTTTTTTTTCCACTTGCAGAAAGATTTCTATAAAGGCTTTGATTTGCTTTTTTTCAGTGGAAGGATGTGTTGGAGAAGGTGAATTTTTATTCACATCTGATTTGAACCGCTTATCCATATCCTGGAGATATTTAAATATCCTGGAGATATTTAAAAGATGTGTAGGTGTGGTGCTTAGGGACATGGTTTAGTGGTAGGCTTGGCAGTGCTAGGTTGATGGTTGGGCTTGATGATCCTAAAAGTCTTTTCCTACCAAAATGATTCTGTGATTCTATCTGAGACTCTAACTCAATATAACTCTGTGGTCTCAGGGGCCTCATGCTTTGTATACCAACCTTTCCACTTCTGCAACAGTGGAGGAGAGAAAAGAGTATTTATTTATTTTTGCCTCCAGAGTCTGTTTTGAGAGAAATTATACTAGGAAAATTAACTTTCTCTCTCTTTACTACTTCTCTTAAAATATTCACAGAAATTCATCATCCAAAAGTGACAGATGGTACATGCATGCTTACCAGAGTTTGATTTTTGTGGGGTTGAGGGGATGAGAGGAGGAGAGGTGGGAGACGACATGCATGCATTATCTCTAACCATAATGGGAAGGGACGCTTACAAGTGGACTGAAATCTTCTCTCTCCACTGTTACAAAGGAGAGCTGAGTTAGAGGCGTTTTGTCCATTACTGACAGATAGTGTGGGAGTTCCTGTACACTCACATCCAAGAGTCAGTTCAGCTGCTCATGGAGGAAAAAAGTGTTGCAGGCACAGGGGTGCCGAAGCTCTCCTTGTTGGCTCAGCACTGTCATCCTCCCACTTGAATGCAGATAGTTGCCTCCTGCACAAATCAAACAAATCTGCAATCCATCAAACATTTATATTATAGCCACACATTTTAATGTTGAAGAACAACTTTATGTTCTCTGTACTAGTCTCCTAAATAAATACAGGTTGTGAAATTAGACATATATAGAGACTGGAGTGTTTACTCATCCATTTCAGTTCACCACATCTCTCTTACATCTGATTTATCCATCAATAAATCAAAGGTGCAGATTAGACAAATCACATTGGTTAGTAACAGTTCCTGTACCAAACATCTTAATCCCATTTCACGCTTTTTATAGAGAGCTATTAATTTTTGCCTGAAAGTTGTTACTTTTTGGGAATGTTAGATACATATTAAGAAAATATGTATGGAAGTTAAATAGCCATTTTATTAAAACTGGACATAGAAATACAGATGTTGAAGCCAACATTTTACTCTGCAAGCTCATGTTACCTGTGGGGAAGAATAGTAAACAGTGTTAATAGTTTATTTAAATTCAGAAATAGCTATCATATACAGGAAAAATGTGAAGTTGTGTGGTAGAAAAAAGGCTATAATTTCACAAAGAAAATATTTTTTTAGCTCCAGGGCTCAAAATGGCCAGGAATCTAATGACCTTTGTTGAAGCACAGATTGAAGAATTTATTATCTGGAGTCTATATCACATGATCAAAGGAAAATTGCCTCCTGTCTAGTATAATGTCCCCAGAAGTACATGCAAAAGGACCTAATAGCAGTCATTGAAAATATACTATAGGCAATCCAATATTCTTCTTAATTTTATTTTTACAAATATACTTAAAGAAGGAGATCAGAGTTTCTAGGCCCAAAGAATTGGCATGGGGTTTAGCTGGTTTTTGTCTGACAAAAGAAAAGTTTCCCTATGCAATTTCCTTTCTGCCCATACCTTAGGATCCACAAAATAGCATAAGAATAGTAAAATGTTTAATTTGGCCGGAATAACAATGACTGGATATGTAGTATATTTTAATGTTACTTAACGAGATGTTTGAATCGGAGCTTATACTTTTTAATGAAACAAATTAAGTGACTGTGATGGAGGGAATCTGGCTTCCTCTCTAAGACTCTCAATATAAAACCCCCTACCTGGCTGAAGTCAAAACAAATCTGGAGGTGAGGGATGAGAAGGTGGTAGAAGGTGGCATGTTACTTTTCAATACGAGCCTTAAAGAGGTATGTCTCACACAAAATTTGCTTCATTCAAGCATCATGAAAACAGCCCATTCAGTTTGCAATAAAAAGCAGTATGGAAAAGCCAGAGTTCATGATAACCTGATTTACTGGGCTTGCATGATGTGATCCATCGTTACCTAATCTCACTCAGGAATCTGTTGACAGCAGCCTAAGAAAATAACCTTACCTATTATCTCCTATTTTCTTAAGGATGGGCTGAAGGGTTAACACACCTTTGATCTGATCCAGAAAAGCCATTTTGCGCTGTCAGCCTACTGTTTCTGGACTGGAAGTATTTGAGTACCTCCATACCATACTATATGCTTAGGATATTGGTTCAGTCCTACCAAGAGAAAGGGGATGGAGTAGGCCATGTGACACACTTGCTTTAGATCTATATGTTCCTGATACTTTCTGATTGCACCTGGGAGAAGGTATTATACTCTATGATGGAGCTAGAATGCAAACGAGCATATTCTGCAGCAGAGGCAGGATGCAAGAGATGAAAAATACACTTTAGACTATTGGGGAACTCAGGTAAAGAGGAGCAAGTCAGAAAGAAAAGCAGGATATGCAAAGAATCTCCTTGATGATTCCAAAACACAATAGTCACATTCTTTATTCTTACACATCACCAATTACTATTGTAGTTATACAATGATGGCTTAAACCAGCTTTAGGTGTACAGCAATGTTTTACAAAAAATATTCAGGTATAGCAATATTTAAAGAAAAACATTTAGGAATTTTGATGTCCGAATTCATAGTTGTCCAGCTTGACTGTTCTTCCTGAATATTCTAGAAACAAACATTCTTATGATAAAACAAACACCTAAGACTCATTTGAAAAATACAGGTACTCCATCTAGAGAGGATAGGAGATGAATAGAACATTTTCATGGAGCAGCTGTGAAAATCAGACATAAAATCAAAACTACTGGAGTAGGAAATTAAAGTAAATTAAAAAAACACATGTAGCAGATCTTAGTTTCTTTTCAAGTTGCAATGACTATAAAAATGCTAATTTTATTCCTATTTTTTTCTTAACCAGAATGTTTTCTTTAAATTTCTGTGATATCTACAAGATTGGGTTTTATGAAGTTTACATCTGAAACCATTTTTCAAAGCCCCTAACCAGAAAATAGTGTTATTGCATAGTTGTAGGTTCCTCACACAATTTACCATGCAGGATCCAAGCCAAACTCTACAGAGTTTTGTAATTAGAAAATGTATTTTTTTATTTTCTTTACAGTCTAATAACTTAAAATTAATTTAACCAATTTCATTCAAACAGGGAAAAAATGCTCTGTTGGGCTAACAAGTATCATGGAAAATGTCAGTGTGAAAATGGGAATAGCAATTGAACAAAAGCTGCTAAAATAGTATTGAAAATTTAACTGTTTGAGTGTGCAAATGCTGGAGTCAGACAATCAATTTTTGTTTACTTTTGGAGTGTTACTGAAAATAATATAATATGGTAATTGAACAGAAGGCAATATTTTCTTTCAAAGTGTTGATAAAATACTACATAAAATTAATCCAAATAATGGAATTTATTAACCATTTTATAGACTAGCTTTCATTTCATATCAGTGATCTTGTGAATACTGATCTTTTTCAGAGGCACCTTTTAATTTCATGACTGTCTTAACCTACAAAATGCTAGTTGAGTATCACTTTTAACATTACATTATTACGGAGAAAAAAAAAGAAAAAAAAAAAAAGTGGCAACGGCCATTGGCATTTAAACAATGCACATGTATGAAATTATTTACCCATTCCATGAGGCAACTCAAATGTTTTACCAGTTTGCCACACAGTACTCCTCATTTAAATTCAAAAGAGAACATAATTTTCTTTCTATGATTCTTTACATCTTTCAAGTTTTCTAAGTACTTTGTTAATTTTACTGCTTGAAAAGAATCTCTGAAGAGTTGAGCTACTGCAAAAGATGCAGTGATGTAGAACTTGTATAAGGTAAAAGGAAATTTGTATTTTTAATCTGAACGTGGAAAAGAAGCTCATTAAATTAGGAAGCAACTGAAAAGATTGTAAGTGTATCCATTTAATCGGGACTAACTTTGCTTGCAAATCATTTTCCACTGTGGAATTAACAAAGAATAACAACATTGTGTTTAAAGGAAACAATTAATTTTGGAAAGAAGACTCAACAAACAAGGAGGCTGTGGCAATCCATGATTGCCTAAATGAACATAATCTTTCTCATTCCTGTAGTTACAGTTATTTCTTCATTGTATTAAGTATTTAATGGTTTAGGCTTGGGCTAAAGCCTCCAAAGACCAAGGGAAGATATCGCTAGCCATGATGTAGACAGTAGGAGACAGAAGTAATACAGAACGTGAAATAGTCTGTTCTGAGTGTTCATGGTGCTCCAATTCCCTTTGAATCTCTCCTTGAACTTCCATTCCTCCCTTGCTCCAAGCTCTCCAGTTTCAGACAGTTCTGCTCCGCTCATATAACAGGGTTTCACCTGGAGTCTTTTATTTTCATCTCTTCTGTCAGTGATACTAGATTTGACTCCCTCATTCCATATCGTTTGCCTATTTTCCATCACATAGTTTGCAAATACCTTTGTCTTTCTTCTTGTCTCCTATAGCTGGAATACATTTCTGGTGCTGGTCCATCAAGCTGCTACTACCTTTTTATGAAATATATCTTTGATGAGTGAACAAATTCTGCAAATAACTAGTTGGTTTTGCTCTAGGTTAATAATTTGGACCATAATATTAGTTTTCTATCTCTAGCTGACTCCTGTATGTCCCAAACTTTAGATACTTATGATAAATGTTAAAGCCACACACAAAATCCACACATTAATCTTCAACAAAACATTTATAATGGGCTTATCCAGCTTCCAGTTTAGAGGCTAGAATGACATTTATATAAGAAGAAGGAAAGATTTTCCCTGACCTGTTAAACACTTTCCTGGCAATACAATAGCTCACTTGTATCCACATACAGCTTGTGTGTATATTGTCCTTTTATGGGAGAGTTGCGCATGCAGACTTCCTCCATTCCCCATGGGATACAGCCCTGGAGAGAAGAGAGGTCAAAGCAAGATGGCTGGTGTTGAAGAATCAGCTCCTTCCAGCTCAAGAAAGGCCAAACCTGAAAAGTGGGAAATCAAGCAAAGGCAAGAGCCCTGCACAGGTGAGCAAGGAGCTCCAAGCTGAACTCAGGCACAATAAGGGAGGGTACAAGCAGCAGAAGCAGGAGCAGGTGACACATGATGAATATAGTGCTGCTCTCTGATCTTGCAGGGATGGGGTTAGGAATGCCAAGACTGCCCCGGATTTGAATGTGAAGAGCAACAAGAAAGACTTCCACAGGTACTTAGAAAAGGAAAACTAGAAAAATTGTGCATCTACTGCTGAATGGGGCAGCAGCTCTGGGGACCCAGAACATGAAAAAGGTTGAGGTACTGCATATCTTCTCCATCTCAGTGTTTTCTAGCAAGATAGGCTTTTAGGAATCCCAGACCTAAATATCAGGGGGAAAGTCTGGAGCAAGGAAGATGTACCCTTGGTGGAAGAGAATCAGGTTAGAGAATACTTAAGCAAACTGCTCCATGGGACCTAATGGTTCACACCCATCAGTGCTGAGGATGCTGCTGATGTTATTGCAAGGATACTCTCAACTATCTTTCAATGGTCATAGAGACTGGGAGAGATTTCTGAAGACTCAAAAAGAGAAAATGTCACTCTGATCTTCAAGAACATCAAGAAGATGATCAGTGGCACAAAGTCCATTTGGAGACAAGTCTCTGGTGGTGTACCCTAGAGCTCAATACTGGATCCAATCCTGTTCAAAACCTTCATTAATGATCTGGGTGATGGGACAGAGTACATACTTGGCAAGTTTGTCAGTAACACAAAACTGGGAGGAGTGTCTGATGCACCATATAGCTGTGCTGCCGTTAAGAGGGATCTAGACAGGGTGGAAAAATGGGCTGGCAGGAACCTCATAAAGTTTAACAAGGGCAAGTGCAAAACCCTGCCCCTGGGGAGGATCAGTTACGGGAACCAGTATATGGTGGGGCTGACCATCTGGAAATCAGTTTTGCAGAAAAGCTCCTTGGGGACCTAGTAGATGCCAAGTTGACCATGAGCCAACAATGCACTCCTGTGGCAAAGAACGCCAAGAGCCTCTTGGGCTGCATTAAGCATAACATTGTCAGCAGTTTGAGGGAGGTGATCCTTCCCCTCTACTAAGCACTGGTGAGACACATCTGTGGTGCTGGGTCCAGTGCTGNTAATGATCTGGGTGATGGGACAGAGTACATACTTGGCAAGTTTGTCAGTAACACAAAACTGGGAGGAGTGTCTGATGCACCATATAGCTGTGCTGCCGTTAAGAGGGATCTAGACAGGGTGGAAAAATGGGCTGGCAGGAACCTCATAAAGTTTAACAAGGGCAAGTGCAAAACCCTGCCCCTGGGGAGGATCAGTTACGGGAACCAGTATATGGTGGGGCTGACCATCTGGAAATCAGTTTTGCAGAAAAGCTCCTTGGGGACCTAGTAGATGCCAAGTTGACCATGAGCCAACAATGCACTCCTGTGGCAAAGAACGCCAAGAGCCTCTTGGGCTGCATTAAGCATAACATTGTCAGCAGTTTGAGGGAGGTGATCCTTCCCCTCTACTAAGCACTGGTGAGACACATCTGTGGTGCTGGGTCCAGTGCTGGACATGGACATATTGGAGAGAGTCCAGCACAGGCCCATGAAGATGATGAAGGGACTGCAACAGCTGTCCTACGAGGAGAGGCTGAAAGAGTGTGGACTTTCAGCCTGGAGAAGAGAAGTATCAAGGGGATCTTATTCATGTGTATAAATACCTGATTGTCAGTCTGCAGAATGGTCCTTATTCCTTCCTGTCCATTGTATCAGTGCATGTTGCTCTTTGTTTGACCTAATGGCAGTGCTCCCAGCAAACATCAGGCCTTAACATAAGCTGTGTGTTAAGCCAAGATCTGGGCAGCGCTTGAATGAATAGTAACACTGGTGGGAGGGGTGAGGGAGCCAGGCTCTCCTCAACAATGCCCACTGACAGGACAAGATGCAGTGGGAAGAAATGAAGAAACTTTAAATTTCACATGAATAAAAAACATGTTGTTTTTTTTTATCATAGGCGTAATCAAACTCTCAGATCAGGCTGCCCAGAGAAGTTGTGGAGTCTTCATCTGTGGAGATATTCATAACCCACCTAGATGCAGTTTTGTGCAATCCGTTCCAGCTCACCCTGGTTGAGCAGGGGCATTGGCTTAGATGTTCTCACGAGGTCCTCTCCAACCTAACCAGTGCTGCAATTCTGTGATTCTGTAAACTAGTGGGATAATGCTTGATATGAGATAGGGAATAAAGCCCACACAGTAAAGAGGATTTCAGACACCTTTTTCTGTGCTGGTTTTTTAATACCTTACACATGTTCAGAGAGATGGCTGTCACGAATTCCAGTTTAGACACAAATATGCTTCTGCTTTACTGTATTGAGCATTTGGGCCTGTAAATCAGCAGTGTGGGTCTACTCCCAGAGGAAGGACTTGCCAGCTCTTTCCATCCACTGTACTTCTTCAAGATGGCTATTGCACTCTTCCACAAGTTTGGCAAATGACATTGTTGGACCAGCTACTTAGCTTAAACAGCCATGACTTCTTCCCACCTTATTTTACATCTAACTTTAACACCTTACCACTCTGTAGCTAAGACGTGAGTATATGCTACTGCCTGCCAACTTCCCTGCAGCAGTGGGAAAATGTGGGAGAGAAAAAAGAAACCTTTAGCAATTTCAATTACGAAAGTAAGTTTCTCCAGACTTTGCCTCTCAGCATTTTGCTTTTGGGTACTACAACAATAATTGATAGAGTTTCTCCTATTTTTCTTTCTGTTTATAATTTCATTTAATTTGATGGAGTTTCACACTTTCTGATTCTGTTCAGTGTTAATTTTATTTTTAGTGTTATGTATTGCTTTTTACAGAATCAGATGGTGTTTCCTTTAAATAAGCAAGCTGTGCAGGCTTAGTGTTGTGTATCCTCACAACATCAATATCTATTAATTCCTATGATAATTTGTAAAAATAATAGTCTGATAATATCACCTTTTCCACATTATAAGCAATTCAGATCAACATAGTAAACTACCCTGCTATTCCATAACCATTTTAAAATTAATGATTTTACAGTCTCTGTCAGAGTAATAGATTAATTTTGTGCAATTTTCAGTACCCATCATGGGTTTTGTCAGAGGAATGAAAAGGTAATGAGAGCTAAAATAGATTACACACACACACACAAAAAAAAATGATAACCCATCCTTATGACAAAAACTGCCAGAGATGGGGAAGACTAATCATTATCTCATGCCAATTGTAAAATATTTCTCAGAACAGACAGTAGTGCAACATCAATACATTTGTATGAAAAACCCCACAACAAAACATTTAAAACCCTTTTGATGGTTAAATCTATTCTTTTTCAGAATCAAAAGAATAAGAAATAAGATATTATTCCTGGTATAAGTATATTACTAAATCAGTCTTTAAAACAGAAAACAATGTGTGTATACATACGTACTGTGGAAAAAAAGTACAAACATACAATGCATGTCTCCATCTAAGTTACAAAATTTTTAATTTTTTTTTTTTTCTCAGAATATGAGTTTGTTTTTCCTGAAGGAAGATTAAGTTTGTAGAAGAATGTATGTTGTAATGACATATAAAATTGACTCTGAAAACAAAAACAATCCATTCCAATCTATCTCTGCTACTTCAAGGTTTTCATTTTCCCTCATCGAGTATGAACTTGATACTGGAGAATTCTGAACTTATTTTAGAATGAAATGGGGCAGAAGCTTAAGTTACTCTCTCCTTTCCATTTCTCCAGGACTACTTTAGGGGTAAATAATAGCCAAACTCCTCAAAGCAGCCGACAGCCCAGATGCCCTGAGCATCTGGACTGCAGAACTTGTTGGATTACATTATGACTTCTTCCAGCTCTCACACTCAGGTTTTCATTCTCAAGTTTATTTTTAAAGGAGAAAAGAGAAAGTGAGAAAGAAGAACTGGGATGCATCCCAGACATGTATTGAGACCTGGAAAGACAGTATAAATGTAGTCTATATGAAGAAATGTTCTTCAAAAGAAGGTGAAATGAAAGAATTAAACAGTAAAATCCTTCATGTTAGTTTGACCAAAACAAGTTTGATTCAAAATAAATGAAGCCATCTGGATAACACATATTCTCCAGGTGATGATAGTAAGAGGTAAGTATAGCCATATTAATAACTAACTAACTAACTAACTAACTAAATAAATAAATAAATAAAAATCCTACCCTGACATTTTTGGTGTAAAGAAAGCTTTTTCAGCGTGTGCCATTGAAGAGATGTTTTTTTCTTTTCAAACTATGTTCTCATGTTCTTATAGTTAGGGTTTATTCCCTTAACCAGATGGAAATTGGTTTATGTTTTTCACAGGAATGGAGTAATCAAAACAAGTTTTCATTCAAAAAAGTTCGGACTGTGAGAATTCACACAGAGAGCATTCTCCATCCTCTCTCAGGGTACAAAACTCCAGTTGCAACAGATTTTAACTTGTCACTTACAAGCTCCTTGCTTTTTTAAGGGGTCTGTGAAAGCTGACTAAAAAGTAGAAAGAAGAGAAGAGAAGAGAAGAGAAGAGAAGAGAAGAGAAGAGAAGAGAAGAGAAGAGAAGAGAAGAGAAGAGAAGAGAAAGAAGAAGAGAAAGAAGAGAAAGAAGAGGTCCATTGGAAGGGACCTACAACAATCATCTAGTCCAACTGCCTGAATACTTTTGTAGATGAGTCTGCATCTTGTCCAGAAGTGCATCCACAAATTAAATAATATTGAAACCCACTACTGTAGATATTCTTTATCAAACTTGCTTGTCCTTTTAATCACGTTTATCTTCTCTTAGACTTTTAAAAAAATATTTCTGCATCTTATGTTTTTGAGATCATTTCTTGTAACAGACCCTTAAGCTTTGGTTCAAACTCTGTATTTATTTATGACAGGCAAGTTGCAAGTCACTGTAGATAACTGTACTTCTCATACAGGACCATAGCTAATTGTGGCACCCAATATGTAGTGATATATAACAGATTTTTAATATCAACAAAGAATGAAATTGAAGCAACTTTGAGAAATGAAGATCATTCCAGGAAAAGGGAGAAAAAAACATTAAGGGATTTTAGATAATTTTTTTTTTTAAATGGCAGTTCTACATATTTGATTAGGTTTCATATTTAGGTACCATCACATGCCTAGGTAATGTGATTTACTGAATTGTTAAAAAATAGTATTTCTGTAGGTCCCCTTAATTTAAACTACTTTCGGTCCATGGGGAAGGATGAAAGGGAAGAGGAAGGAAAAGGAAATGTATACTTTAAGTACATGTGAAAGCAAACCGGATTTGAGTTTCTAAAGCCTTAATATTTTTTTGTTGTGATTTTGTCTGTGAAGAGAGCCCTGTACCAACCATCATTCTGGTCTCAAAATATTTATGCAGCTTCTACAGTTGCTTTATAGATGGTGTAAAAGGTCCTGGCAAACCATTAGTAAACATTTTCAATAGTGAGACAGCAGCAATAAGTACTGAAAACATATGCATGAGCACCAAATGTCTGTTTTTGGGTACAGAGATAGCTTATATGGAGTGCACTGGAGCTTATATGCATTTTTTCTATTTAGCTAGAAATAATTGACTAGCCTCCTGATCTCTTTTCCCATGTCTTGCAGAGGCTAATGAGGTAGATAATGAAACATTCCAGCCACCTAAATAGTCTCTGTAGCTTTCCTTTCCCTCAAGTGGTAAGAAAAATTATTTCTGTACCATGAGCGCCATGATTTTAACTATGTCTGATTGACATTTAATCTCTGCATGTTATCAGAAAAAAAGATTACAATGCATACATCCTTTTCCTAAAAACAGTAGAAAAAGCTACCGAGATACCTAGCTTCCCTTGAGCAGCAGTACAATGTCATTTCTTGAACACCTAACAGCCAGATGATTGACCTCAGGCAAGAAATAGATATTCATAGTTATTTGACAGGTAGAGATTCAGATTAGGTTCCACTTCATTGAAGATTTTGTTCTAAGCATTTGTTTAAGGCAGAATCAAGTTACATGACTGCATTTAGAAGTCATCAAAGTAACCAGACCGTCCACTGTTAGAGTGTCTCGATCCACAAAATTGGATGCTCCCAGTAGTTCCTAGCATGTTCTACCATCATAGGAGGCAATCTCTGTCAGACTTTTCCAGTTAAGTTTGTTCTAAATAATCAAACAAAAAGGACGATAAACTAAGACATGAAAACATGCAGTGTAACCCTCTGCAAACCATGAATGAGTGAGCAAACTCAGCACCTAAATTCTGCTTTGGAGAAAGAGACTAATCCGAACTTCTTTTCAGTTAGGAAAGGCCCTTATGAAACTTTTGATTTTGTTGAACTGCCTTAACTAAATTACCTATTACTTTGTACTTCAGCTCAAACTCCTTAAATTTGTTCCTTAGCTTGGGACTCATGTTCCTCAAGACTTCTTGTGACTTTATAATAGAGCCAGGCTAATGGATTTCTTAATCTTTGGAAGACTTGTCCTATCTGTAATAAGACACAACAGTGTTTGTTCTGTTTGGGCAGATGGTGCCAATGTTATCGTTCAAGATATTAAAATAATCCCTAGAAACTATGTACCAATGAAAAATATGCATAGGAAAATTCAGTACCATAAAGAACAGGGAATTCTCTTCATCCAGCTTCTGATTTTACCAATTCTCTGTCAGAAACTATGCAATAGGTTAGGACAGCTAAGGGCATGAAGGCTACTTTAATCTATGCCAACTGCCAATAGCTGAAGGCTTACTGGGCTGTAGGGAACTGCACAGGCACATTTTTATTTGTTTGCCCTTCCACAGAGAAATAAATGATTTTTAATTTACTTCTCTCATTAACTAGTTGATTTTCTAATTAATTTGGCCATACCAACATTCCAGTGCCCAGCAAAATTTATTTGAATTGGCAAGAGCTACACAAAAACTGTGCTTGCAGTACTTGTGTAGCTCTGATTCAAATTCCTCCCATTAGCTACTCAATTAAGCAGAAGGAAGTTTAAATTACCAGCCTCCAACTTTATTTATTTATTTTTACAGAAGACTAGTAGTCAACTATGTTTAAAGTCCAATGAATAGTAAGAGAATACATACCAGATCAAGCCATGAAAGAAATGGGGAAAATCAGAAATAATTAAAAGAAATGAGAAGGAAAGAAAACACATTATCATTGGAAAAGAATTTCTTACTTAATTATGGTCTAATTCAGTGAGTTATTAGACTTCTATTTAAAAAGAAACATCTGATAATTAAGTAGCTATTAAAACAAATTGCTCATTAGTTTGGGAAACACAGACAACCTTTTTAGTGAAAGGCTACTTCCAAGTTACATAGCTTTAAATAGATATCTTTTCTTCCAGTAACCCAACTCAATGGAGCCAGCTACACCAATAAAATGTTTCATGTGAATAAGAACAGCAGCTAGAGCTTGGTCTGGGAAAGATAATTGATCTAAGCAGCTTAGGGATACTCTTAGGAAGCAGTCTCTTTGCTCTCTGTTATCTTAAGAATAGCATTGACTGCATAGTCACAGAGAGAAATCCTTGCCTAAATTGTAATGTTTGTGTTTGTTTGGTTTTGGTTTTTTTTTTTTTTTTTTTTTTTTTTTTTTTTTTTTTTTTTTTTTCCCAAAATAAACTTCTTACTACATGTACAATGATTTAAAACTTTAATTCTGTTAGCCTGAATCAAACAATACAAGTCCTTTTCAAGCTGGATGAGCTGGTAATGTAAAAAGGCAATAAGTCTTTTTTTTTTAACACCTACTGGAACTTGGATTTTTGGAGCGTAAGTCAGCAGAGGACTTTAATATTTAAAGATATCTCAGAAATCTTGATTGTCTCAGCCCTATATAACTGACTAAGTTTATAAGTAAAAAGTTAAAATCAGTTTTGGTATGTGGCTTAATTTGACAAAATTCACTCAGGCTGTTGAACCATGAGTTCATTTTCAAAATCTTATTGTTGAGAAAGCAGAGTTCTTTTCTATAGAAAGAAGTGAAACTCTAAAAGTAAGTTTTTGACTGTATTCTTCATATAAGCTTAAGAAGATAATGTTATGGAATTCAAATATTTACAAAGAAAAAAGAAAAACTTTGCAAATGAAGATTCTTGCCTTTCCATTTTATGTCTTTTGAGTTGGTTTTGTTTATTTTTTTCCTGAAACATATTATATGGAAGTGGTGCTCTTAAGATGATCATAAGCTTTTATTTTGACTTCAGAGGTTAAAAGAAGTCTTAGATATGTTAAGTTGACCTCTGCCTTTTAGACATTGATTCTTCTAGAATGGCCTTTATGATTGTAAACTGTGTGCAAATTAAATAGTAAGATATTTCTTAAAGTTTCCTTTTTTTTTTTTTTTTTTTTTTTGTCCTTTTTACCTTT
>VXBL01007907.1:43124-54982 GCA_013400195.1 Aramus guarauna | reverse complement strand
AAAAAAAGATAGCAATAGCAATTACAACTGAGAATATGGTATTTAGTAAAACTCTTATTTCCCCTCTACCTTTGCCCAAAAGAAACATAAGTTGCAGTGTGATGTATTTTACGAAGTGTCATAGTGGTTCCTGGTATTGCGTGTCAAGGAAACTAAGTTTCAACACTGCATAATTAACAACACTTTGTTCAGTCTTTCCCTTGGAGCAATATATATCTTAGCACCTGATAGCAGATATACTTCAACTAATTCAGTAGAGAATTAGCCAAAAGTTTATTATTATATAATTATTATTAAATAAATTCATGTTACAATTAAGACTTTGTTGGACAGAAGTGAACTATTTTAATACCCTCCTTTCATCTCAGATGTTGTGGGGAAGGGAAAATACCAAACCTTGGACATATTTAGACAAGTTCCTAATTTACTGCTTCATCTACAGGAGGGAATGGATCCTGATCTCTCTTAGAGCAAAGATCATTTTCTAACAGGCCTACCTTCATTTTTAAGTTTAACTTACGTATACAAGGAGGGCTATGAATAAGAAGTCATAGTCTCAGGAGAGTCTTAGCTCCGTATGTGCAGAGTCCAGGGGATTTGCCAGGATTGCAAGATTTGATCGTGAAATAGCATAGACTAGAAAGCACCTCTGGGGGTGTGTTATTCAAAGCAGAGCTTACTTAAGACTTAGATTGGTATCCTCAGGGCCCAGTCTGGTCAAGAATTTAAAAGAAAATAATTCTAGGACAGAGATTCTGCCGCCTCTCCGGGACCAGTTCCAGTACTTAACCATCCTAACTGTGAAAATGCTTCTCTTTAATATGTAGATCCAGTTGAAATCTCACTTCATGCAACCTGTGTGCCTCTCGTCTTTTATCTGTGCTGCTCTGAGTCTTACTTCGTTTTCTGTGTTGTGTTCCTCCCTTTATGGCAATTAAAGACTGCAGTTAGATGCCCTTCACCTTTTCTTCTTGAGGCTAAACAAAATGAGCTCCCACAGCCTCTCCTCAGTGTAAACATTCCCTGTTTTAGTGTCCTTCCACAATGATTTCACTTATGTTTTCAAACCAGAGTTAACACAGCAGGGCAAAAAATGTGAGTCTTCCTCATCACCAACTACAGAGGTAACAGCTGCTCTGCTAAAGTGACCTAGTTTATTGTTTGAGTGATGGCAAGTCTGTACCAATACTTTTCAATGCCATATAAATATAACTACACAAAGTAGAACACCATTTCAAATTTCTTCTCTAATACCTTGCTAGCAACATATGGTAGGTTACCCCAAATATAATGTCATTTTTAATATGTTACATCAAAACTGATTTTCACTAAGTGCCTTACTTGTCTATGTAAGAATGAGTCTTACATTGCTTGCAATCCTTTGAACAGAGAAAAGTTGACTTTTTTTATATGTGCCATATTTCAGTCCAAGGGCAGCTGCATAGCAGAGACATGTAAGTCATCCCAGATGCTTACCAGAGTGACATGTGGCTCATATGGATCTAATAAATCCTTATAACACACTACTAGAAGTAGCAAAATCTATCTTACTCATAACCTAAGCCAAATTGATGAACTAAGAACAAAATGATTAACTAAGAGTAAAAGTAAAATATTTAAACATCTAAACAAGCACTTGGACTTGGGATACCATTGCCTATTAAAAACATAAAGGAGACAACGATCTCATTGTCTCTTGCTTTGGAAAATTGATTGATTTCCTGTATTGACTTCACTGTTGTTTACATTGCATTTACATGCACATATTTGAAGCCAAACATGCACATGTATGATCTGTGATAATGAGTTAGGGGTGAAAGTTTACCCAACTGTTTTTCAAGACTTCTGGTTGTTCCCCTCTTCTCACAACTTCTGCAGTCCTGACAATGAATTAAGTTCTCAAACTTTTCTGCTGAATCAGAACATAAATCTGAATGTTTTCCCTCTCCTTTTATGAGGTTTTATGGCCAGGAATGATGTTGTGAAGAATTTATGAACGTGAAATCTTCACTAACTACAGGGTTATTGCCTTTTCTAGAGGAATAAATCCAAGCTTCCTTAAAGTATAGGTATAAAGTTCTTTTCACTGTAGGATTCAGCACTGACAGGCAGTGTCCCAGGGTCTTTATAACTGCTAGATGTTTTCAGGGTTGTAAAAGATATAAGTGGAGCACAGGAAAAAGATTAACAGATCTCCTCAAGTAGGTAGGCAAAATATCTACACGAGAAGAAGCAAACTTGCAAGCAATCCTTTTCTTAAAGCAATGTAAGGCAAAGATGCATTATTCATCTTTTTATCTGGAATTTGTCACTAGTTTTGCAAATAAACCAAGTTCCAAATACATACAACATTATCAGTATTGTGTCTCAGCAAAATACAATGTGAAGTTGTAAAATAATGCTTTTTTACCTTTGAACAAGTACTAGATAACGATAATTAAAAAAAAGGTAAAGACATATCTACTAAAACTGAAGGGGAATTGCTGCTGTTGAGTATGTCTCTAAATTATTTTGAAGTGTACATTAATGAAACTGCAAACTGAATTAAGTACCTTCATCTGCTTCTGGAAGCTGCTCTGTCTGATCCGTTAAAGAATACACGTTTTCACTGCAGTAATCAGAGGTTTAAATGGGCTTAATGTAATTAGAAAAATCCTTGGAGATATAAATTATCTCTTATGAAAATGGATATGCTTTGTAGATTAGAACACATTGTTTCAGCATCAGTGTAGGACTATAGAATTACAGTTCTAAGTATTAACTTTTCTCAGATATGGGCACAAGGCTCCTGTTGAATGTAAAAGGAGACAAATGCACTAGGCACATATGCATACAGAAGTCACACTGAATATCCCTATCAACGTTCTAAAGCTTGGCATGAAAGATGATTCACAACTGCTATAATACTTTTAATCAGTTCTGAAAATGTGACTGTGAATGTCCTGCCCCAATTTATGATGTTAAAGGAGAGTCAGTCTGTTGGTAGTAAGACATTTAAATTTAGTTTTTCACAGCAAAATCGGTACTTTAGTCTGTACTGCTTTGTATGAACCTGAGCTCCTTATACAGAGTCCAAATCAGAATATACCTTCATGCAAATCAAAATTAGAGGAGCCTACATTCCTATATGCATGAATATTTGGTGTTACATACATGTAAATGTGCGTAAAATGCCACATTCTATCTGTGGAAATGATTCTAGAATTGAAGCTTTAATTTGCTAAAGAAGAAATCTGAGTAAAGAAAGTGGAAAGCTTCTAAATTTTTTCTGGCATCCTGTACATCAGTTTCTCATGGTACTCCTTATTTAAGTCTCCAACCTTGGTAGTGTTTTTCATTTAGACTAATATGATGTTAACACCAGTTTTTCTTTTCTTTGAGATCCAACTGAGTGAATCTCTTAAGCAGATGTTAAATTTCAAGTGCAAGTTATTCTGAGATTTTAACATAAATGTTCATGCAATTGAAGTTAAGCAGAAGCTTATGAGCTTTGCTGGAACCAGGGTCTTACTGAACTAAGCTCTCCTCACCCATGAAATGGTCCCTGAGACAGTAAAACCATGATTATTAGTACTGTTTGATGCATCCTTTCTCCCTAAGGAGATCTTTGCTGGCTCAAAAAAGGACTCAGGGTGCAGCCAAGATGCTATTCTAATGTGGAGGATCAGAAGGAAATTGCGTTTTGGCTTTAAAGCTGCTTGATCATCCTCCTCAACATGGTTTTGTCGGGAGCTCCTGCCAACAATGTTATCTTTTCCTCCTGAGAGGCTTATAAGGTGTTCAGTGAAACCCTGCCAGCTGTCTTCCATGTCAGGTGCAGATTTACCAGGAGATCTAAAAAGGCTTGAGCCTCCTCCCTGGTGTAGTCATTTGTTTGAAGTAATTTGCTCCTATTCTGTAAGCGATTTGACATGGTAATAGCCAAATGACTGCTCGTTTCCTGCTGGATGTCATCTCAATAATTTTAAAAGGAAACACTTCACAGACACTGTGTTATTTCATATTCTAGTCCTGACATGGCCTCTCAGTAAAGAGTTGAGTGTGCTAATTGCTATGGAGAAGGACAGATTGCCACGGATCTGCTAATTTTTTCTCTCAAGAACACTGTAAGTCATTGCTCTATAGTGGTGATTAACATCTAGTTAACTGGCTGAATTAGTTGCAGCTAACAAGATGGGCTGCAGGTTAAATCACAGGAAGGTCTTTGATTCCAGCTTTACCAAACTTCTCTCTGATGTCTTGGGAAACTTCATAGTTTGCTGACATTTCTGTATTTATAAACTGCGTGATAAATATGCTTAGCATTCCTGAATATTTTTAGGCCAAATTAACTTAGTAATGCATTTATAAATGCCTGAAAAGACTGCTGTATTATAATTCTAGGTGTTAATATTATATTTTGTTATGAACTTTTAAACATTTATGCAAGTGGTTAAAAACCTGATAGTAATACTCAAAACTATGGTAGATATGTCACATTTTACTTAGTGTGCTTGTTTTACTTAGTCCGCTTGCTTTATCCTTTTGAAATTTGACTATTTTGCAAGCAAAAAGATCATCCTGAATAGAGAGTGTCATGTTTTCATGACAAAACTAGATTATTTTGGTTTTTTCTGTTTTTGTTTTTCGACTAATAAAATGCCACCAAGATTGGTGGGTTGCAGTGTAAGAATCCCTGCCGCTCCCACCCAGGAACAATAGATGTCTCTGAAGCCTGACTCCAAGCTAAGTCTCGAAGGTCCTGGAAAAAAGGGTATCTGTGAATCAGTACGTGTGTATCAATATTTGGGTATAATATTGACATTTTCCCTGCTTAACCTTAGAATTTTGCCTTTCCTGGAGGTGCGTTTGAATTTGTGCATGCATTGTGAGTGCTGAGCACAAAAAGCACACTATTGCATTTCTGATTTTGTGCTTCACTATATATCCCCTTTCTCCTGTTATCTTCTTCTTTTTTTTTTTTTCCCCTCACCATTCCCCTCCCCAAAATGGGGAAAAATGAAAAGAAAGGTGTAGAAAATGTCTTGTGTGGTCTACAGCTTCTGGTATGGAAGAGAGTGACGTATTGTGTTCATTTGGTTGATGATAAATGCATTTTAAATATTAGTGAAGACCAGTATAAGAGCAGTTAATTTAGTTTTAGCGAGAATTACATATATGGGAAATGCAAGTGAGTCCCTTAATATGTTATGAACATAGTGAATTGGTATAATTACAATGTATAATCTTCAATTATCTCTTTTACAGATGTTAGCATCAGAGATCCTCAGAAATTTGTCCAAAATATGTAACTACATGATATTTGATATCATACTTCATCAGTGATTGCAAGAGAATGCTAAAAATCCCAGTACATTTACAGTGTTTTTGGCAGGCAGCATAAAAATGTTTTCAGTTCTTGATATCTTTGTTTACTTAAAAACACAACTGTTCTTTCTAGTTAGGAGTTGAGTAGTCTCCAGTCTGCTATTTGAAAGTAAAATGACAACTTATATGAGGATAATTAGGTGAGAATGGGAACACTGCTTAATTGAAACAATCAGTTCTAAGCAAAAATACACAATCTTGAATTTGGAAGTGACGAGGTGCTATAGTATCTAGTATTTATGTATATTTCTTTGTAATTTACTTTAAATTCTTAAACTGAAGAGAGAATTTACTTCTCTACTAAAAAGAACCATGTTGCACAAGTTCGTTCTTTAAAAGTTTTTGACTTGCTGTTAGCTGAAATAAATAGTGAAATAAATAATATTTCATTGATGTCACATGCTGCTTAATTGCAGAGCATACTGATAAAATGCTGTGCACAAAGGTCTTGGATTTCTAAAGCAGAATTCAAAACTACCAGAAAAAAATTGCACAAGACACAAAGAGAAATGCAAGATTCCATGTTGAGATAATTACACTAGAGTTCACCTTGCAGATGTTTAAACATTTAGTTCAGAGAAAGAGCAATTTATTTAGGGTTTGCTAATGAGTGGAGGAGTGATCTCAGTATTGCAAAGGCAGTCTGAGAGCCAGGTCAGAGAATAATCCATGCCTTGATTAAAATAAAATAATTAAAAAAAAATTATTTTTATAGTTTATTTCAGCAAATATTTTGTGATTTAACTTGGACAGAGACATGCTTGTATTAAAAAATCTCTTGCTCCTTCTAGATTATGCAGCATTTCAAAGATATATGTTTCTAAGGAAACAGAATTTGGGGAACCCAGAGAATAGTTCCTATATCTTTATCTTTGATCCAGTAAAAAGTAAAAATTAAAAAAAAAGTAATCATTGGGTTTTGTATTCCAACTAAACTAAAGCCTGTTCTCAATCTAGTGAATTTATCTAAAAGATAAACTTTTCAGGTACATGGATTTCAAAACTAATTGGTAGGGAGGATATGAATTTAATTCTTCCCAGTTAAGCTATTTTTATACTAGCCATTTAGAAATAAAAGATTTAGGATTGACTATTCTTGATATTTCTGTAAAACTCTTCTAATCTTTATTTTAACTTTTCCTTTGTGAACCATGGCTTTAAAAGTGGAAAATGAGTTCTAATAAACATCATCATCAGTCACTACATAAAAATATAGTGTATTTCCTTATTCATCTCAACTACAGATGTTTCTCAATATTTCATACTCAATGTTTTTGACAAAACTTTTAATCTCTGGCTCTGATGTTTTGATAATTTCTGTAATTTCTCCATACATTATACAAAGCCTGGAGGACATGGGGGGACACTACAGAATTTTAAAAATATGAATAAATGCCTCCAAGTTTTATTTACTGCAAGTGCTAGGTTATTTTTTAACATCACATTGTTTTTCATGTTTGTTTGAATTGTTATGATAATCTCAAGTACCATATTTACCAGAATCACCCTGCTTTCTGTCCACTCCACAAGATATAGCAAACTGTGATTTTCTCTTTGACAGTTTCTTGTGTTCTCCAACTCTTATTTACTGTTTGTGCTCCTACAGCCTCTTACCCTCCTATAGATGCTCCCTTCCCATCCCCAGCTTCTATCATGCATAATCGCCTTCTCTATTATGCCACCTAGCCTGACTTGAGCGTCTCATCTCTCCACTCACTAGACTTTAGTCCCTTTTTGTTTCCAACAGATGATTTTGCTCCTTTTTTCCCAGTTGATTCACATTTTCTTTTTATTTTATACGGGTGTTGGCTGATCCCTTAGCACAGGCACAATTCATCCTAGCAAGATGTAGACAGATGTCATCCTCTAATGCTGTAATGTTTTATATTTCAGATTTTAAACAAACCAGTTCTTAATAACTTTAGCTCTTCCTCATCTTCCACCAAATTTTTTTCAATATTATGAATCATGGAATTATTCAGGGTGGAAGGGACCTCAGGAAATTGTTTAGTCCAAAATCCTGCACAAAGCAGTGTTAACACTAAATTCACACCCACTCGCTGTGGGCTTTGACTAATTGAGTCTTGAAACAGCCTGTCTTAGCAACCTCAATTATCCTCGTAGAGTGTTTTGTTGGGTTTTTGTTTTGTTTTGTTTTGTTTTTTCTTTTCTGTATTTTCAGTCAGAAATCATGTCAGTAAAAAGCCTCCATTTTCTCAGGAGTATTCTCATAGGCATTAGGAGGCTGATGTTAGGTTCCACCGGTGTTTTTTTTCCTCCAGTTCAAAAAGTCTCTCCTCACTGGGCAAGGGCTCCACTCCCCAAACGTTTTGGTGGCCCTTTGCTGAATGTATGCCAATTCATCTACATCTTTCTTACCGTGGGGACCCAAAACATTTTTCAATGAATTTTGAAGAGCTGAAAATACTACAAGAGTGCTCCAGAAACATGCTTTTACGCATAGGTTTGGTGGTTTTGCACCAAAGTATCATACTGCTGTTTTTCGTACTTCTTTGCTTTATAGCATGCATATTGTCGAGCAGCTGTGCCAAGCTTAATTACATTGAATCTAATAGCAATAGATCGTTCTTGGTCTTTTGACTGTGCACTTGCTGCCATTTGTGAGAATATATATCTAGAAGTTTATACTCTGATGTTATGCTATTTGAAATATATAATTTATAGAGGTGAATTATACAGTTTAACAGAAATTTAGAGTATATATAAACAAATGGATGTTTTATGGTTGTGAGTTGATCTATTGCATACATAGGATGATTTTTGCATTTCATTTCTTCTGTAGCGGTCCTGTTTCATGAGCAAAATTGCTTCCAAAATATAAAATTTTCTCAAAATTTTTTGGCATTAAAACTTATTATATTTGCATATCTTTTGCAATGTGGAGGATGGTGTATCTTTAATTTATTAATTTATTTATTTTTAAATATGTGATTGAATATTTGCACTACACTTTGGATGGTTCTTAGTAAATGCAAACATTTTAAGTGTATTCATTTGCACACGATGCTGGGAGACAAAAAGCCTTCTGATTATACAAAAAAATACTCACTACAGGAACTCTAGTAAATTAGGTATTCACTGAGATTCTCCATATATAAATAATGTTTCATTTTGCACCTAGCATTATATTCCTTTTACAGTGAAAATGTCACCAAGTCATTGAAAAGAACCATTATGCTTCAATATATTTCCTCATAATTAGACTACATGACCAACATCTGAAGTTGTTTAAAGTTTTCTGAAGTAGGACACTTAAAACCCATAGACCTGCTGAAAAATACCCAGTTTGGTGTATACACCATATATTGGAGAATGATAAACTGCAGGGATGTTGTGTATTGTGTATGTACGTAATTCTCTTGCCTGTTTTTTTGGTTTCAAATGCATGACATTGCATGACAAATGTTGTCTCAGAGTGCATTTATACTTTGGTTGCTGAGAATATTGAAGGGGTAGGGCTAGATTGTTCCATCTCCATTCATTAACGTATTTTCTGCCAATACTAAGAACAGTCAAACAGGAAGGAAGTTATATAAGTGTCTGTTTGAAACCCTCTGGAATACACAGATTTAACATAATGCAAATAGCGTGACAAGTTAAAACAAGTTAAAATGCAAAGTGGCTTATATGAAATTCTAAAAGCATATTAAAGATCTATTTTCCACAGTGTACATGAGGTGGGGTTTATTCATTGTTATGAATCAAAGTTAAGGTGAAATTGTGCATGTATCCACCATTTCTTCTGGAAGCTGGGAAGCATTGAGAAACCAGACTCACAATGGTTAAATTTTGTATACACGATTAATGTTTTTTTGCGAGCATTTTAAGAGTTTGTGTAAAAGTTCAGATGTGTTATTGTTTGAAAATTGAGCTGAGCTTATCAATAATGACCTTTAAGTATCAGGCATGGAGAAAAACATGACCTCAAGAGGGTGACCTCACTGATTTGCTCCAGGGAGTCCTTAATTTTTGTGAGGCAACACATAACAGATACCAGATTACAAGGGATGTGAGTAAGTGTCCTGCCAAGTGATAAGATATTAATAAATAATAAAGAGAGGGGAAAAAGAAAAAAATCAGAGCCAAAGACTAGAAGGTCAAAGATGATGGAGATCAGGTCTGGTAATTTCTTGAGAGTACAGAATCATTAGTACAAGAGCCCAAGAAATTTTAGGAAATGATCATCCATCCCTCTTATTTTTATTTTTTTCTTTTCTTCTCTCTCCTCCTTGTGACACGTGTGTGAATTTGACTGGATCAGAGGTAAAGGGAAGTATCTTTTTATCCTCACTGAAATCTGTGGCAGCCTTTTCAATAAGGTATGTATTGTACCTGAAAGTTTAATTGCATTTGTCATGGCCCTGCCTAATCTTCCTCTCCACCTTCAGACATGTCTGAAATAATTTCTGCTAGTTCTAATTTCTTCTGTTGCCATTAACAGAAGTGCTGTCTTCTTTGAGCTTAGAACAAACTTCAGAAAAATCTTTCTGCAGTAATCCAAGGAATTAATTTGCCCAAACTGAATGATTTGTTTCAAACAATGTATAATCTAGGCTTCTTTTCTTTGACTCCATATTAACTCTTGTCACATCCTTCTTTTAAACCTTAACAACAAATGATTGCTTTCCAGTTTAAAATGCTAGTTAATTTACAACTTGTTGCTTATTTGCACACTGTATTTTTGGTTTCTTTAATCTTACTTACATATATTTAAACCAACTGGAGAAAAAAAAGAAAAAAAAAAAGTCTTTCAGAATAACTGTAAAAAATAGTAATTTTTAAAACCTAAATAACCATTCTTATATTAAGATTCATTCCACCGAATTATCCATTTGTTAAGATTTAGTGCTCTGGCCTAACATATTTTTACATTACATACATGCAAACTGGAATATCAGATGTTTGTGTCACTTTGAGAGGTTTTCAGAAGTTCATGAAAACATCCAATACAGAAATGAAACTTTAGCCAGCAGATTTTCTGTCAAACTGAAAATTGCTTATATAGTATTAATAACTGTTTCTGTCAGAAAAGGCCTATTTAAAAGTATCAAAAGTATAGAAATCCAAATATACAAACTCATTTTAATGTGTATGAATATTGTTACAGTTAATTATATGATCACTTAATAGGACCTAAATAATGTTGAGTGCTACTTTATTCATTTAGGTTTTTAATTTTCCTTGTTATGAATTCTAGGGTTGACAGTAAAATGTGTTGTTTATCAAAATTCTTCTAAAATATATTTCCTTTTAACTGTTTGATTTTAAGTTTAAAAATAAAAAAATAAAAAAACCTGAAAGTAAGTCACTTTTTAAACAGTCAGAAGAGGCATGTTTAAAACCTCTTATTTATGATGACTTAAGTGCAGTTAGAGAGTGAAATGTTCATGGGTATGGAAGAAAATGGCTACCAAAACCCCCATCTTATGAGTCACAAGAGTACAGTCAAACTGAAAGATTATATAGATGGCTGCTGTGTAGTAAAATTAGTATGGATATATACCAGCTACATAAAACTCCTTTTCTGAAATTCACACCATTTCCTTGTTTCCAACATACTTATGTTGATATTTAACATACTTTATAAACTTTCTAAAACTTTAGGTACAACTTATTCCACTGGTATTAATGCTTAGCTTTTGTATAAAAATAATGATTATTCCAATGATTAATTTCATCTGTGATGGATTCCTTTCATCTTCTTTGTCACATACTTGAAGCAAACCGTCTTGAAAATTTTTTGTGTCTCTACCTGTCTCCTTTCATACAGTAGCATGTTTCTACTTTCCTCTCTTTCGGTACTAAATTAACTAGAAACAGAACACTGCCAAGAATATCTTCTTACTCAGTGCAAGGTTGCCTTAGGATGTTAGGTTAAATTGTAACTCAGTGGGGAATCAGCCAAATGTGACATGCCTGGCACATCAGGAGGAAGCAGAGTATCACAACTGAGCATCCTATACTGCTCCTAGACTGGGAATAACTCTCTTGCAGTTACATGTTGTTACAGTGAGAAACAAATCTATGGGGATATGTTCATTGTTTGAGTGACTCAGAGTTGCCTTTCATGGTCTTGCCCATTTTTGCCACCTCTCAGATATTTGAAATTAGCTTGACTAGCAGGAAATCCTCTTTTACTTCTGGGTCTGTAATAACCTCAGTGAATGTTTCCAACATGCTTGCTTTTTCATTTTCTCTCTTTTTTCCGCCCTCCCCTCCNCAATATTCTTGAAGTCTAGCCTCTTCACCTTTCTCCTGCTCTTCTATTGTTTTAGGAATAGCTCATCATCTGAGAAGCCAGCAAAAGTATTCTTCACACCTTTGCTGTCTGTACTTGTATGGTGCATGATTAAAAGGCAAAGAAAAGTATGGTAAGGTCCAAAGGCTTCATCTGACAATTATTATTTCTTTTCTGCTTTCTTTATTTTCTCTCTCTCTCTCTCTTTTTTTTTTTTTTTTTTTTTTTTTTT
>VXBL01007907.1:5926-18660 GCA_013400195.1 Aramus guarauna | reverse complement strand
GACAATATCCAGCTAGTCTAAATCTGCTTAGATTTTTCAAAAGTTCATTCAGCTACACTCTTTATCAAAATATCTTAAAAAACCTAATCCATCACATGATAAAAGGGAAAGATTCTTACATGGATAAACAGTAACAGCTTTTTTTAAAAAAAAGGTAAATAGGTCGACATTGGACACTCATATATCTTGTGTATCTTCATCATCTTTGTCACTTTCCCATGTTTAGTTGTAGGCTGCTATTAGATCCTTTCATTCCAGCCTGTATGCTCCCAGAATAAACAAGCCCATTAACAGCTCTTTTAAATTCTTCTCATAGGTCATATGCTCTTGTCCTAACAGTCTTGGTAACCCACTACAGCACAAATCCAACATTGCTCTGAAAAAGGCACACCAAAAAACTGAACAGACTGTTCCAGTTATGGCCTCATTAGTGCTGATCAGAGGCAGAGCATAACTTCCCCTGACCTGCTGGCTATGCAGTTTTCTTTATTCAATCGGATTCCCACCTGGTCTCCTAGTCCTTTTCATCAGAGCTGCCACCACATCAGTCTGCTCCTGGCCTGTACCTACCTATACCCTTCTACTCCCCACCATGACGTTACTTTGCCCCAGAAGCAAAACTTCTATTTGTTAAAACTCATGAGGTTTCTGTAAGACTGGTATTAGCGTTTTCAAAGTTCTTCTGGATTGAAGTTCTACTATTTGGCGTATTAATAGGATTTTGCCCAAATTTTTTATCAGCTGAACATTTGTTGAGAGTGCTTTCTTCTTCATTGTCTTGGTTGATGATTAAAGTATTAAGCCACACTGGCCTCAGCAGGAACCCCTGGTTTAATTTACTTGTTAGGGGCCTGCTGCTGGGTGTCAAGGCATTGATTTGAGCCTAGAAGTCCAACCAGTTTTCATTCCACCTAATGGTTTGTTCTATCAGGCCCTATGTCCTCAGCTTCCAAATGAGAATACTGTGGGAGAATCACAGAATCACAGACTGGTAGGGGTTGGACAGGACCTCTGGAGATCTTCTAGTCTAACCCCCCTGCTAGAGCAGGATCACCCAGAGCAGGTTGCAGGTCCAGGCAGGTTTTGTATATCTCCAGAGAAGGAGACTCCACAACCTCTCTGGGCAGCCTGTCCCAGTGCTCGGTCACCCTCAAAGTAAATAAGTTTTTCCTCATGTTCAGATGGAACTTCCTGCATTCCAGTTCTTGTCTCACGAGAGTAAAGTGGTAGAATCATCTCCCTTGACCTGCTGGTTATGCATCTTTTGATGCAGTCCAGGACATGGTTGGCTTTCTGGGCTGCAGGTGCACATTGCCAGCTCATGTTGAGCTTCTCATCCACCAACGCTTCTTTTCCTCAGAGCTGCTTTCAATCTATTTCCTGTCCAGACTGTAGTTGTGCTTGGGACTGCCATGACCCATGTGCAGGACCTTGCACTTGGCCTTCTTGAACTTCATGTGGTTCTCATGTGCCCACTTCTCCAGCCTATCAAGGTCCTTCTGGATGACATCCCTTCCCTCCAGTGTGTTGACTGCACCACACAGCTTGGTGTCATCAGCAGACTTGCTGAGGGTGCATTCGATCCCACTGTCCATGTGGCAGACAAAGATGTTAAACAGTGCTGGTCCCAATACCAGCCCCTGAGAAACACCACTCATCAGTGATTTCCACGTGGACATTGAGCTGTTAACGCAGCTCTTTGAGTATGACTGTCCAGCCAGTTCCTTATCTGCTGAGAGTTCCATCCATCGAATCCATGTCTGTCCAATTTAGAGACAAGGATGTCATGCGGGACAGTGTCAAATGCTTTGCACAAGTCCAGGTAGATGACATCAGTCACACTTTCTTTATCCACAGATGCTGTAACATCATCATAGAATGCCACCAGATTTGTCAGGTCATGAATGATTTGTTACTGGCAAATCTGTATTGACTGTTTCTGATTAACTTATTTTCTTAATGTGCTTGGAAGTGGATTAAAAAAAAGCATAGCTGGAATCTTCCAAGGTCTGAGATTAACTACATCATAGTTCCCCAAACACTTGTCCTTGCTCCTCCTAAAGTGCCATCTTCAGCCATCATGGACGCTCCCCTAGTAGCGTGATATTTCACAGATCATGGTGGCCTTGCTCTTTCAGCACGTTCAGATGAAATCCATCTGGTCCTGGGAATCTGAACATGCTCAGCTTCTGTACATAGTTTCTAATCTAGTCAATCACCCATGTCGATGTTGATATCTTAGTCTTCTGAGCTGTTCCCCTTTTATAACTTTTATATATATATGTATGTATGCTCACATTATAAAACCTTCTGACTTTTGGTTAAAACACTTTTTTTTTTTTTTAACAGAGCAATCTACCATTTAACAAGAAATTTCCAATTGCTGCTGAGTTATTATAAGCCTTAAAAATAAGTCTTCAGCAAAAACTGTCGTTTGTGTCAAACCTACATGTGTTAACATTGCTGTTATCAGGCCAGAAGAGCACTTCACAATTGTAGCAGAGACTGTGAAGCTTTCAGAGCTTTCATTCAGTTAATAGAAGCCAAAAGTTTACAGTGAAGAAAATACTGAGCAGGCAACTATCTTTGAAAGTATAACTGCTTGGCACACAGAAGAAAACCCTATTTAAATAAGATTTTTAGACATGCACACACAAAAGAAAATGTATTACTGTTCTCTCACAATGGAAATTCTGTTCCTAGCAATCACGTTTGTATTAACTGAAGTTAGTGTGAAACTGTGAAATCTATTATTACGGTCTGGATGAACAGCCACTCTCACAAATATCACAAGGAGACTATGTAAGAGATTCTGACAGTTCTTTGATGGATTGGGATAATAAAAAGATATAAAGGCCATGCCTGGCTGAACCAAGTACCTCCATGTCATCTTTCTTCTCCATAATGTTTGGGAGACTGTATTTCTGAGAGTACTGAGGGAAGGGAAGTGAGACAACACATACCCTGTACTACAGGAGACGTCTCTGCTCAGATGTGAGATACAGGCATTATGGAAAGTGTTCCAAGGATGCAATAAAAATTACATTCTTCAGCTTAAGGGAGACCATTTCTTTGCAATTTAAGCCTCAGATGTCAATCTGGGGTGGGTAGGGGAGAAGAGGTAGGGAGAGAGAGAGAAGAGAAAGAATTTATTGTTCCCCTTGTACTGTTTTTTTCACTGGTATGCCATTTTCAGAAAAGCGGAATGTGCTCTTTAGACAAAAATCTAGCATTAACCACCTATGAGTCCAAATCCCCAAGTCTAAACACAGAAATTATTTTAACTTGTTATTATTTTAATTCTGTCACAGAAATCAAGCTTTCTTGCTGAAGGCAGAAAGACTTATCCACATTGTCAGTTTGTTGGGATGTCTCCTCCTCACTCAATCAGATCTCTTTCCCCTATTCATAAAAAGAACCCCAAACAATAATTTATTAATCTGTCTAATTTGACTGGAGTCAGGGAGCCCAGAAAGCCTGTTCCATGTTCCTGAATCACAGGCTGATGTGGGACGTTCACAGAATCATGGAATCACAGAATCACAGATTCACAGATTGGTAGAGGTTGGAAGGGACCTTGGGAGATCATCTAGTCCAACCCCCCTGCTAGAGCAGGATCACCCAGAGCAGGTTGCACAGGATGGCATCCAGGTGGGTTTTGAATATCTCCAGAGAAGGAGACTCTACAACCTCTCGGTGCGGCCTGTCCCAGTGCTCGGTCACCCTCAGAGTGAAGAAGTTTTTCCTCATGTTCAGATGTAACTTCCTGTGTTCCAGTTTGTGCCCATTGCCCCTTGTCCTGTCACTGGGCACCACTGAGAAGGGTCTGGCCTCATCCTCTTGACATCCACCTTTAGATATTTATAAGCATTCATGAAATCTCCTCTCAGTCTTCTCTTCCCCAGGCTAACCAGACTCAGCTGTCTCAGCCTTTCCTCATATGAGAGATGCTCCATCCCCCTCATCATCCTCATAGCCCTCCACTGGACTCTCTCCAGTAGTTCCCTCTCTTTCTTGAACTGGGCAGCCCAGAACTGGGCACAGAACTCCAGATGTGGCCTCACCAGGGCAGGGCAGAGCAGAGGGGGAGGAGAACCTCTCTCAACCTGCTGGCCACACTCTTCTTCATGCACCCCAGGATGCCATTGACCTTGGCCATGAGGGCACATTGCTGGCCCATGGAGAGCTTGTTGTCCACCAGGACTCCCAGGTTTTTCTCTGCAGAGCTGCTTCCCAGCAGGTCAACCCCTAACCTGTACTGGTGCTTGAGGTTATTCTTCCCTAGGTTCAGGACCCTACACTTGCCCTTGTTGAATTTAATTTGGTTCCTCTTTGCCCAGTTCCCTAGTCTGTCCAGAAAGTCCATCATGTTTGTCTAATCTCTTCCTATGTTTATGTTCTTGACACAGGATCTCTAGAGAATCACTGCCCTCTCATCCTTGAGGTTTCGAGGTGGCTTGGTGCTGCATTTTCTGCACATCTATACAGTTCCATTTAAATTCAGGGTTTAAACTTTCCTGGAAGTTTAATGACATCTTTCATTAGTCCTTTATTTTTGCTTCATCTCTCACTTGGCAATAAATGGCATAAATGTCAGTTCCATAGTAAAATGTAGAAATGTGATGTCAGCACATATTTCTTACAAGTCTCACTGCTTGAGAATTGTGGTCACAATTTATGTCACTGAGGGCATCCGTCTTTCAAGTGAAGCTTTGCAAATGGCAAACCTGTGTTATATATGATCTTCAGCAGCTAGCTGATTATGAGGATGATGAGAAATGTGAAGCTTAGTTGACAGTAACACCTGAGTAACTTTGCAGGGACATCATTTATTAAAGATGTAGTTCAGCAACTCCCTGATTCTTCTTTTGTGCCCAAATTATATTTGATGGACCGTTTAGAAGGCCATCATGAAGATCGTTAGGGATAGTTAATTGTCTGGGATGGTAAAGAACTAGTTCAGAGATTTTAAAAAATAAAATAATTCCTCCTTCTAGTATGAATGAGAACAGTTGTTCATTTTTCTGTGCATGAAATGAATAAGAATCCTCAGATGAAACCATATATTTTAAGAATCTGAGCAGAAAGCAAAGAGCTTTCCTTTGGTTCAGCATTTCAATGTCCTTTAGATTGTATGAGTAAATTTAAATATTATAATTTTGAATTCAGGACAAAAAATATTTTTAACTTTAAAGGTTTAGGGCATTTTAATGGTCACAGAATGGCATCAATTCTATGTGCATAACCAGAGGATTGCTTGATATATTAGGTAATCTAGAGGCGCACTGGGGGAAAAAAAAAAAAAATAAAAAAAAATAAAAAAAAAAATTAACTCTTAGGCTTCAGCTTTTTGTATGAATATAATTTCTGGGTACTTAAAGTAATAGAAACTGTAAACAAAAAAACACTACAATACAAAAACCAAGTCACAGCTGAAAAATTGTTACTACTCATGTAGACGCATTTGCAGTAGTGGACTTTTAAAGATATGCAATGATATATGTGTAGCATTTTAGGTTAGACTCTCTCCCTTTATGCGAAAAAGTATTGCTAAATAAACACTTCTTCCTGGAACACGATGGCAGTCACAGCACTACAGGTGACGAGATGAATGAAATGCCCCAAGAGAGTGCATTTTAGTGTTAGAACAGGGGAATGAAAGAAATTTAGATCTTTGTGTGGATGGAATAGAAAGTTAGCAGAGGCTTGTGATAAGGCCAAAGCACATGTGCAAATAGCTTCTGCAAGCTCACAGCTACGTGACTTTGTCTTATTAACAAACAAGGTACTGCCTTATACCTTTCCTGCTACTTTTGTTTTAATAAAATTACAAAATATTCATTTTATCACCTGCAGCTCTAGTCTACTATATATTTTAAATAAGACTTTAAAAATGTTATGGGCAAAAAAATACAGCGAATTCCTGTGAGGTTTGGGTGTGTAACTTCCTAGACTTATTGAGAATCCTAGCCTCAGGTTAAAGCACAAAAAAACCCCAGAAACCTGATCTCATTTAGCTCAAAAAAGAAACCAAACCCCTTAGTCATGTTAGTCCTAATGATTGTTCCACGTTTGAGTCCCTTGTTGTATGAAAATGATTCCTCTATGCATTGTAGGAAAATTAGTGTCCCTTGTCCTTTTGCCCTTTCAATAGGTAGCAAATGTGTGCTGACAGCAGCCAGTTTTTTGACATCATGTCTCTGAAAGTTAAAATCCTGAGTTGATAAATAGGATATAGCCTTCTGCTAACCCTCTTTTCTTAACTGTTGCATTAGATGTGATTAATGAAGACTGCAGCCTATTTCTTTCTTTCTTCTAATAGCTAGAGCTAATAGCAATTTCATGCCCTTAGTATTTTGACCTAAAGAGCATACCACAAATAGAAAGACTTCAAGAAAGTAAGGTGATTTTCCCCCACCCCTCTTAAGTGGAAGGAAAGATGTTTTATTAGAGCTAAGAGCCCTGAAATTATAATCTAAGAAACAAGATCTCCTGTTCCATCTTACTGGTAATATTAGGACATTCCCCCCCCCGCCCCCCAACACACATAATATAAAAAAATAGGTGAATGTGAAATGAAAGAACAGTGCATAGAGGAGTGCAGTCTCAGAGTTCTGTTCTGTACTGCTCAAGTAACTTCACTGAAGGTACTAATTTTTATATTAATTACTCTTAGACCATTAAAAAAAATTTATGTTACTTCATGGTAAACCTTATGTAGTTCATCTGGAAACAAAAAGAGTCAAATTTAATTAAGGTGCTTTTTTTACACCATATCCTTTTTCTTTCAGAAAATAATTAATCTTCTTAAAACTCTTGGTTTATAAACATAATTATCATTTTATGTTTAGGGTGTTTGGCAGTGGCCTAGGATAGAGTGGAGAGTCCGTGGAAGAGATAGAAAACGAAGACCGCTCACTCTAAATTATGAAGCCATGTGCAGTATAATGCTCTCCTCTGCAGTGGGAAGCTGAAAGCGTTATTTGATTTGGGTCAAATCAAACATTTAGATCAAAACTTGGATATAAATCTAATGATTTCTAGGTTTATTTGCTAGCATATTTTATTGGTCTAGGGTTATTTTCAATTATAAATCTACCCCATTTCTGCACTTTTTTAACTTGATGAAGAGGGAACTGAACTCTTGATCACTAGACTCAAGAATATTGCTGTGAATATGATTAGTTCAATGAATCCATTACTGTTTATATGTATAGATATCTGTATATAGCATACATCAGTATATGTATGTTCATCAGTTCTGTAACTCTAAAACTAGAACAATCTGGATTTTTTTACAAATGGCTTACATAGGAAACCCAGCAGACAAGCCTGACAGATTTCTTCATTATATTAAACAAATGGGTATGTAAAATAATTAACTTAATGTGAAATTTTATTAAATTGCATTTTAGAGTTCAAGCTTCCTGTTTTATAGCATATTAAAAGTGATCAGGCTGAGGATGACAAATAATAAGGAAAAATTAGACAAACTCATCCACAGAAAGTAAAATTGCATCTCCTTCCAAGCTGGCAATCCTGGGTTTGTCAAGCAGCAATTGTTCCACAAGAATCATGTGAACAACAGTGTTAATATACGCAACAAATTATAAATTATATCAACAACAAAATTAAACCTACTGAAAGAAACTGTAACTTACATCTTCATTAAATGTAAAATATTTGTATGTTATTACATTTCAACAAACTGTATAAACTCTCATTTTAAAGATGCAAGATGTTACATACAGCTTGTGGCAATAGTTCAAGGCCTGTTTTAAAAAGATGCTATGAAAATCATTCAAATCTTTCATATATTCAAATGCCTCATTTTTTTCTTATTATTTTTGTATCACATCTTTATAATAAAACTGTCACAGTGTTTGTGAAATTTACAATTAAATACATGCAAGTAAGAACAAATACTGCAAACTGACATTTTAAGGTTTATGTTCACAGAGAAATTAATTCAGTGTAACCAGCACAGATTTCACTCTACAGTTTATTGTGCATATTTTTTTTCTGTGTAGGGAGGAAGCTTATAATCTTTCTCAATTTAATAAATAGGCCACAGAAGGATTTTTGATGGAGAGGTGTATGTTACATATACATGCAAAGTATGCTTCTCTATATACATTTATGGTACTGTATCTCAGTCTCTGTAATCATTCAATTTTGTTGCTGTGTTTCCGTAGTCACAATATCATCTGCATATCAATTATTTAGAAATTATATAAAACATCATCTGTGTTTGCACACTGGCGATGAATTCCGTTATAAACAAAAGAACAGTTAAAAGGATTGGGGTTTTGCTTAGAGAGAAAGGGATGCTGAGCGCTTTGCAAGAAGCAATTACCAGGAAGCCCCAAGGCGCCTCCTCACTTTCCTCCTCCACTCCCACACACTCAGGGACAGCAGGTGGTAGATTTTATTTTCCAGACTTTCACCAGCTTCGGTGGATCCTTTGTCAGGCCCCACACACCCAGACATAACCAGCAGTTCAAACAGAAAGTCAAAGCGACCTCTTCATCACACAGTGAAGCTCTTATAAGTCCCAGCTACCAGGCTGATGTCTCTCTCCTTGCCTCATTCACCATCAACTGAGAGCATAACTGTGAACTTTTAATTACTCTGCAGCTCGGGTTCAAGCAGTGATGAGCCGTTATTTAATCTGTTGTCAGCTTTAACTAAACTCAGATGTGAAAAAGGAGAAGACTGCTCTGCTGTTTGCACCGGGGTCATCAGCCCATGGTGGCAGCTGCCGACTTGCTGACAGGGCTCTGGCAAAGGCATGAATGACATGATCTCCACCTGATGACACTTCAGCACAACCCTGACGTCTCCATGCCTGGGTACACAGGCAAGGGCATGGGCGTCATTAATAGACCGATGCAGCACCTCACTCTGACACCCTTCTTCTGTGACATCACCTTGCTTTTCTTTCTAGGGTGTTTTTTTCTGGGTTTGTTCTTTTTTTGTTGTGGTTTTGGTTTGTTTTTTTTTCCAGTTTGATGTACTGTGAGAAATAATATTTGAAATAGAATTCCCCTTTTCTAATTATTCCTGCAGAAAGATATAGCTATATTAATATATAATATTCATATCATCTATTACGGACAAGGGGATAAAAGTTTGTTGAAATAAGATCTGATAAAAATTTCTTGGTGTCTTGATGGAAAAAAAATAAATTATTTTCACTAAAATATTCCTTAGCTAGAAATTCAGCTAAGGTAGAGTTAATTTTGACAAGCAGCTGGGAGGGGACACAGACAGGACAGCTGACTTAAACTGACCGAAGGGATATTCCACACCGTATGACATCATGATCAGTCCATAAGGGGGGCTGGATGGGAAGTGGGGGATGGGCTGGGCATCAGGTCAGCAGTGAACAAAATGCATTGTGTATCACCCCTTTTGTATATTCTAAGTACTGTTGTTGCTGTTTTCCTCTTCCTTTAAAGAAAAATAAATTTTCCCAATAAATTGTCCTTATCCCAACCCATGCGTTTTACCTTTTTTTCTGATTCTCCTCCTCATCCTACCAGGGGTGAGGACTGAACCAGTGGCTGCAGGGTGCTCAGCTGCTGGCTGGAGATAAACCACGACAGTCCTTTTTGGTGCCCAACGTGGGGCATGAAGGGTTAAGATAAGGACAGATCTACCAGACTTTGTTAAAACAAAGATGTTATACACATTTATTATATTAGTTAATTGATGTTTTGTTTGTTCACATGGTTGTGTTGTGTTGTGTAAACCCTTACTTGCTCTATGTATTCCCTGTGGTGCTGTATATCACCACTGGGAAAGGGATCAGGATTCTCAGTTTGTGGTACTGTGTAATACCAATTTATGATATGATAACATCATTGGTCATGAAGTTAAGCTGGTATTTGTATGTGACATTGCTGTCATGCTTGTACCTTGGACAGCCTCTCATGAAATTTATTAATAATCACACCCAATCCATGGAGAAGACAGGGAGGACATTTTCTCCTACCCTTTGACTTCCCCTTTTTCCTTCAGGCTGTTTACAACAGCTTTTGAGAATTTTGAATACCCTTGAGGTGTTCAAGCCAGCATGCTCTTTTTGCTATATCTTCTGAATGAGTTTCAGGTCTTGTTTAGGTTTACAAAAAAGTCTTTTAAGAATATCACCCAGACATCTGCCACGAGGCTGGATAGTCAGGGCTGGCATGGCCTGTGGGAGAGTATGTGCAGGTATCTAGAGACCTTCTCACCTCCCATGGTTTGGAACTTCCCTCCTGAACAACTACAGGACCCTGATAAAGTAGTAGAATATTTGAAAGGAAAATGCTGTGGGTATTCCAAAGAGGCACAACTTACCACCCTGTGCTGGGCCCTGGACATGACTGGCCAAACACTGCTTGATAGTAGGCAGCGCTTTCATGGGGATGAGAAGGAAAACAGACCGCCAGTCACTGTGGCTACTCAAACCCCAGTAACAGGCACTGCAGCTGAACAAAAAAACCAACCTGTGCCGGTATCAGTTGCCCCTACACAGGCAAAGAAATATACAAAAAAGTCAGTTTGCTTATTGAGAGATGACAATGAACCAGGACCATCACAAGAACAGGACAAAGAGGCAGAACCAGAGATAACCACCCAATCCCTGTCCCTGAATGAGCTGTGACATATGTGAAAAGATTTCAGTCATTGTTTAGGTGAGCAACTTGTTACCTGGCTGTTCTGATGCTGGGATAGCAGGGCCAGTATCTTGGAATTAGCCAGTAGGGAGGCCGAGCAGCTGGGATCTCTGTCCAGGGAAGGGGGCACTGACAAGGTGATTGGGAAAAAAACACAAGCCTTCAGACTCTGGAGTTGACTTCTTTCAATCGTGAGGGAAAGGTGAAGATGTTATATGTTATCCAGGCCAGTAGACCACCATGGAGAGAGGTATCCAGTATCCGAGGGAACTAGCCATGTGAGGGATGGTTTATTATGACCTGGACAACGTGCAGTTATCCACAGATCCTAATGAAGTCCAATGTACCTGACCCACGTGGTGGAAGTTTGTACAGAGCGCACCATCATCATACACCAACTCATTGGTAGGAATAGACTGGAAAGGCAAAGAGGCACCAACGGTGAATGAAGTGGCTGGCCAACTCCAGCAAGATGAAGAAAGTCTCTCTTCCTCCCTCATCTCAGCTTCAAGGCTTACCTTGATTTCTTAAACACTTCTTTCTTATATGAGCAATGATGATTTTGGCAAGTGAGTATGTTGTAAAAGCTGTGGTGTTAGCATAGAGTGACCCATTATTTTGTGCTGGAAATATCCTGAGGAATTTACTGCTTCAATAACATTTAAAAACTTGTAACCACCTTCTCTGTAGTTCAGACTGTAGTCATCATACCCATACTTTTACTAGCTTTGGGTTGCCAGTTCATAGGTTTGAGCCCTTATTTTCAATGTACCTAGCCATTGAGGACATGGTCTTTTTGGATTTTGTTTGTTTGTTTGTTTTTTCCCTAAGAGTAAATATTGACATTTTAACAGTGAAAAAACTCAAGATAAAGCATATAAAATTTAAGTGTAATGTTTATCTCTCAAATGAGAAAAGAATTTTAGATTTTGGGTGGGGTTTTTTGTTTGGTTTTGGTTGTGTTTGTTGTTTTGGTTTGGTTTCTGTTTTGTTTTGTTTTGTTTTGTTTTGTTTTGTTTTGTTTTGTTTTGTTTTGTTTTTTAAACTGGGTTTGGACAAAGCATATGTAGCCCAGAAGCACAGGTAGAAAATTAGACCAGGCTGGCAGAAGAAAGAGTCATATTGCTAATGCTGAGTGTTATGAGAATTACCTGCCAGGGATCGTCATAGATTTTACTGAGCTGCACTTTTCAAAACCAAGACTGAACATTACCAGAAGATGTGCTGTGGTTCAAACAAAATATTTCAGATGTCTATGATGTAGCTTAGGTAACAGATTGGACAAGATATTCCTAATGCTCTCTCCCAGCCCTGAAAGTTGTGAGTAAAAGCTAAATGGCCTTAGGGTCTGAGATAAGAACACCTCAGTGTGCATCTGGGATGCAATAGCTTGATAGGGACACTGAGGAAAAAAGTATTAAGGACTTTGCTGTTTTAAGATCTGTCAAGGTAATATTATTTGAGGTATTTTGGGTGGTTAAATAGTTTTTGTTATTATCCTTCTCCTAAGTCTTTTTCACTTGTTTGCTTCATCGAAATTTCTCCTGAAGAAGTTGACTAGAAAACCAGAGACTGCATAGCTAGTTGGATCTTGAGTGTCCTTCTGAAAAGATTATGAATTGATGGGTTAAAATATATAGTTGCAACAAGGATAATGTTTGCATAAATTTACAGAGAATTTGAGAAGGCTTTTAGATTTGAAACTCCTCATTTGCAGTATAAGTTACAAAACTTTGTCACAGTAACTCTACAGACACAGTGATCTAGTTTGATTAGTTGTGCAATCATGTTGCAAACTTTTAAGACTAGTGGTCAGAAAAAACCTCCAGATGGTAGCCATTTTAAAGCATGAACTAAATAGAAAGGAAAATCCTGCACCTTTTTGAGCCAAAGGAAATACAATTTTCCTATTCTACCTAACTTTTCTGTTAGTTGCGTCTCTCTGGAAATCTCATGATTTATTTTGGAACCTATTACAAGTGACCATCATAAATGTGTTCAATTAAAACCAGAAAAAATATGATTTATTTGATTAGAGATTGGATCCCCAAATATTTCCAATATGGCTTT
>VXBL01007903.1:596524-636633 GCA_013400195.1 Aramus guarauna | reverse complement strand
CGCCAGCAGGGACCGCGCCGCCGCTGCCATGCTCCGCGCCGCCGCTCAGCCCCGCCGTGCCGCTCCGCTGCCGCCGCCGCCGCCGGCTGAAGTCACTTCCTCGGGCCCCGCCCCGGGGCAGCGCCGAGGCGAGAGGCGGGGCCCGGCCCGGCAGGTATCGCTGTCCCACCGCCCGTCTGCGGGCTGAGCGCCGGCACCGCCCCGGCACGGCCGGTGCTGGCCGCCCGTATGCCCCGCCGGTCTTGCCTCGCCCCCCAGAGGGCTGGGTTTTGGGGGGCACAGGAGGTGCTGGTTGTTCTGCTTCACCGGGAAGCGGTTTTATGAAGAGCCGAGCCCAGGGGCATCCCCCGAGGGGAGCTAACCCAGGTGCGGTTGGGCCCTGGCCCTGGGGTCTGCCATCCCTAGGAGGGAGAGCAACTTCTCACCCGTCTGGAACCCCCCAGCAGAGCAGCATTTCTTCAGGAACTGCTGAAGGTTTATCCTTGGGTTCAAGGTCAAGTGGAGCTGCGTGGGAACATACCCCAACTTCACACTTCCACTAATCCTGGGGTCTGCGGCTCTGCTAGAAGCTGCCTAGGATTCTTTCACAACAAACACATCAACAGCAAATATTTACTTTTCCAGCTAGGGTGCAGTTGAGAAGTGCTATATACACCTGCTTACATCTGTGAACAAACTAAGCTCAAAACATAAGCTGGATATAAAATGCATAATACAAACAATACCATGAAATCCACAGAAGTCCTAGTGCTGTTTTGAGGCCCCAGCTCCATGAGAAACACTTGCCACTGATAACTGTAAATCCTGGCAGTCTGAGAACTTGAACCCTATCTATTAATACTTATAAAAAAATTTACATGATGCATGGATGAAGAAGACCAGATCAATTCCACAGCAGAAAGGTTACAGCTCCACATGCAGATCTCCTGATATGCTCAGAAACTTTCTCTACAACAAAAAGGAACACATTCCCTTTCCAATACAGTAAATATCAAACATAACTTGTTCTTACACCAAGGAGATCCACATAACCTACTGAGACTTATGTCCAGAAGTACTCAGCCATTCCTCCCCATACATCTCTAAAGCAGAAATCCTATACAAATCCGAAGGATTTCAGACTGAATATTACTCTGAGCATTCTCTTTTTTACAAAGAGTGATGCTCACCTTATTTTTACAGGCAAAACCAGAACAAACTGAAAGAAAAAGGATCAACCTTGGATTTCAAAGCATCTGTCAGTGGGTAGCTCTCTGCTCTATCCTTCCCACCAAGGCTGAATTCTTGACTGACATTACAATTGTGATTGTAATCACAAAAGTCAGATACACTATGGACTTCTAGACTTGGTTACTTGTGGAGACCAGATACAGTTTTCATCAAAGTTCCTACGTTATCATTTACGCTGTATTGTCATTTTGTTATTGGAGGATGTGATTCTGGTATACATTACCATGAATCTGTCATGATAAATTCTGGCAACAAGGGGAGAACAAGATGGTCAACATTTAGAAAATAGACAAGGTGAGAGGAAAGACAACTTCATCGACAATTTCTAATATGGTACTTGCTTTCTCTGATCTTTCTAGTCAGAGACAATTTATGCAGAACTCTTTTGCTACAACACCCTGAGGCAGAGAAAATGAAGACTCTCATTTACCTTTCAGCATCAGACTTCCCATGTACAACTAGTAAAAAAAAAAAAAAAATGAAGTCATCTATGAAATTAGGAGACCCTGAAAGTCATTCTGATTTCATGCTATAGTCTCAGGGTATTGTAGGTTTTCTTGTCATCCCAATGCCTAATTAATCACTTTAAACAAAGCAAAAATGCATTAGAACTGGACAACTTTTTCACTCCAGACTATGAGCTAATTAATCCCACATGCATTTCAATTGAAATTAATAGTAAAGGGCACATTGTTCTTTCTTCTGAACACAGCCTAGACTGGTCTCCAAGTCCCAAGACTGTAAATATTGTAAACAATAACCACATTGGCAGGTGAGGCATTCTCAAGGAACTGCTCTGAATCATACAAAAAGGAGTGGTAATGAGAAGCCGTTTCCAGCAGTCAGCGGAGGTGCTGCTGTTCTGGCATAAGCAATAAGAGAATACTGCAGAGCCAGGGATTTATTTTCCCTTCCCGTGACATCAGCATTAACGTTAGAAAACTTATCTCTAATAGAGGTCTGGAAAAAGACAATACAGCGCTCTATAGCACTGTCACCCCTTGAAACATGAAGGCTGTGAACTTTCACATTCATTTATTTTTTACACTGTCAAACTAGAGTGATATTACTTCTATTTTTTTTCTGCAAGTACGTGCAAGACAGGGCCATTCATATGAAAGCCATTATTGTGGGTAGAAATCCCCATTTTTGCTGCAGACAGCCAGTGGTTAGCTCCCCAGATACACTAACCTATAGAGAGATGTGTGCTTGAGTATCTAGTCCCAATCCTGTCAAAGATCATTCTCCCCACATTTCAGACAAAGTGCTCTTGTAATGCTAGCACATGCTTGACATATGCGATACAAATAGAAAGAGAAGTTGTTTCCTTCATGTAATTCTCTTACGTAGAGCAACTTCTGTATGAAGACCTGTGTGAACCACCCACTGGCCTAACAAATCAAAGTAATTCCTGAGTGTTAGCAGCGAGACTAGAGACAGAACTAAAACATGAGGCAGTAGTGTTTAAAAATAAGTTGTTAAACAATTCAACTTCAGACAACTCTGTCCTTCCCCTTGTCTGCTGGTCTCTGAGTAATGACTCAAATACTGGAAAATATGTGGTAATGTAAACTGTCACGAAGGAGCACACATAGAAATTAATTTTTCTTTATCTGGGACCCATAAAAGATAGATGAAGATACATTCCTTCTTCCAAAAACTATGTCAGTGTTTATTTAAACAAAATGGAATATGTAAAATCAGAGGAAGTCAAACAACATTATTTTTCTAAAATTGCACATAATATGAAATATAATCCTACAGGCTAATGTAACTTTAACTGTCCCTTCTTAATCAGATCAGTCAAAATGATCCTAGCTGCAGGATGACAGAAAAAGATGTATCCAATGCTTTACACAATGCACAAAAGAACCCAGACTTTCCCTCACGTTACTGTCAGAACTGATCACACCTATGACACTTACTTGGCACAAGCTAAAACTGAAAGGTGTTTAGGTATGGCTGGCAATTAAAAAAAAAAGAAAAAAAAAGAAGAAAGCAAGCTCACACCCAACAAAGAGCTTCAGAAAAGAATTAGCCTTCAAGGCAGAATCTCAGAGGGCTGTCTTACTGCATGGATAGAGCAGGAGATAGCATGGACCTAAACCCCAAAAGGCATGCAGTTGTGTTAAGTACTTACCACATACCCCCATTTATATCCGCCATCCTACTAGTATTCAGGGCCTGTGCAATTAACTAGGGTCTGAGTGGGGATAATATACACAATTTCGTTCAAGATAAACAGAATGCTTATGAACTAAGTGTTTTACTTTTGGCTGAATTTTGCGACCAGGAATAATTGCGACAGAGGCTACATACTATCCTCAGTTCACAAACACCAGCTCTATCAATACTGTTGAAGGTTCAGGACACAGATACCATGTGATCTCCATATGTGCATCCATAAAACACCTTTGAGAACCTGTTAAGTGTTTCACATATCATATGGATGACAAATTTGATCTATAATTACACCACTATCTAATTTCTTTGCTTTTCATAGTTTTGTTCACACAGGGAAAACATGCAAATCTCCCTGCATCCTGCTCAGCCCCATCAGCTCCTCCTCATGTGTCGGTGATTGCTGAGAGCACTCAACACCTCAGAAACCACTTAACAAATAAAGACAATCCTGCACTTAAGTGACTGCAGGATGGATTTCTAATCAGCTAGTACAGCCTTCAAGTAAAGCCTAAGATTGGGCTAACAGATACTACAATTCACTCAAGTCCCACCGAATGAAATTAAAATGCAACGCAAGGAAAGCCGGCAATGTCTTACTGCAGCTTCTGCAGTACGGTGTTCCAAACGGAACAGCTTGGTAAGCAATAAAACCATCTGACAGATTGTATCAGACAGTTGTTCATTAGAGGCAAATGACCTTGGACTGACAGAGAATGGGCAAAACCAACACAGAAACAGTCTCTTGTGAAATAATCAGAAGTCCTTCTTACTACCTTAAAAGGTTCTGAGCAATGTTATTTTTTTCATCTGTAATATATTGCCTGATTACATAAATATTCCTAAATGCGTTCATAAAAATTATTTTGCTTTAAAGACCACAGAAGCATCAGATGCTGTTAACAGTTTTCAGTCATTATTGGCCTGAGTCCTCTTTGAAACTGTACCCTGTTATGGTCCCTTTAGCCACCCACCAACAAATGTTTCCATATGGAAAATTCTCACATACATGAAATTCTTAAGTGTTTTTCATTTTGGTATTTAAAAATAAGCAGAACCATGTTTATGTGCGACTATTTGAGAAAAGCATCTTTAACTAGTTGGAGAAAAATCTTTTTTCCGAGCTACTTATTTGCTTCCTTCGCTTCTGGTCCAGTAATACTAACACCATTTGAACTTAATTTGCCACATCCAATGTGGAAAAGCAAGAATATAAGCTCACACTACCTACGTATCTTATATGATTAAAACAAGAGTAGAAGAGGAGAGCATTTGAAATCAGAAACATTAGTCTCTGCACTGTTCCTCAAACTCCAATATAAACCAGAGCTGGATACTTTAAATGTTACACTGCCATAGCAGAGCTGGGTAGAGAAGATTCTGGCTATTTAGTTCTGCCAGGTGAGCATTTCTCAGCCTTCCCTCCTCCCAAAAGAAGATGTTTAACCCAAACAAGTTATGAGATTTCCTGGTAACTTAAGTGGCACAATTTTACCATACAGGCACCTTGCCATGTGAATTCTGGTATATTATTCTAGCCATTACATCAGACATCCTAAAAACTTGCCAAAACTCTAAACATATTTTAATACAATTTGAAATGGCACAGGAAATTTGTGCTTATAGTACAACCTTAAAAAAAAAAAGAAAAAGACAGATCAAGAAAACCTAAATAGGGATGCAAGTTTTGTAACTGCTTTTGCCTGACTTCCTAGCTTTGTAGCCTAATCTTGTATTGAGAAGAAGATTAAATGGCAATAAAAAAAATGAAACTTTTTTTTTTCCCATAAAATACATTTTGAACTATACATCCATTCAGGGGCAAACTTTCCAGAGGTGTCAGAAGGTCATCATTCTTCTCTGCTAATGCTATCCAGTATAGTACACGCTACCTGTTATGTGACAGGTGAGCACTTATCCAGCATCTGGTCCAAATAGAAGTCTGATTCTGCAAGGTAAAAAATAAAGCAATCTTGAATTATTTTATACCAGATCTCACAACAATAATGCTGGCAAAGCAGACACAGCCGAGCGTGTCTCTACCTAAATTCACAGGGGACAGGAAACGCAAAAAAGACAGTACAGAGACAGCCAAACCATCTGGAAGGAAGATGGGTCACCTCCTGGACGTCTCTGTCTGGCACTGCGCTCAACCATTCCCACTAGCTCTTGTACGAGTGAGTTTAACCCCCATTAAAAAAATATCCAGAACTAAGACAAGTCTACTGGGCTCTGTTCTACCTCATGAAATGACATCTAATTCAATTTTGCATTGCAAACATGTCATAATGTGACAGATTTGTAGATAGACCCTTTATTTGGCCAGGGCCATCCCCAAATGCAGGTATCACTCCTCTAAGAGTCAGGACATTATTTCATCGTGCCTTATACTAGGACAGAGGATTTTCCATCGCCACATTCAGTATGTTTCTGACATTTCATCCCCAACATGGCAGAAGGGAAAAAAAAAAAAAACTATCGAATTCGGCCCTTGCGCCAGGTCACAACTTAACGCAGGCATGTTTCCCCTTGCATGTTTCCAGCAGGAGCTGCTGGAGGGACCTCTTTCTGGCTCTGTCCCATAATAACCCCAGGGAGCAAGCCCTGGTCAAATGACATTCCATAAGAATAAGGGCCCACCTATATCTAGCAAAAAAAAAAAAAAAAAAAATTTGTTAAACTGGTCTCTAGTGCATGGACTGCTTCCAAGTAATCTGAAAACTAATCCAGCTACAGCAGCCCAGAGTTCCCATGGGCTAATTTATTATGCTCCTAGCTAATAATTCAAAATACCTGCCTCTGAGCAGAGCAAATTAGCCTATACAGAACCTGGTGCTGGCACACCAAACTGCTTCTGGTCCTGGCAGAAATACTGGAAAGGTAGCTCAGGTCTCTCTATATTATACCAATCTGAATTAGAATAGCTCAAAGAACAAAGAGTATTTCTGGTCTGCAGAAACAAGCAGACATGGGCCAGAGTGTCCTCCAGGTTATACCAGTTGGCACTGCCTTTTCACTCTCAAAAGTGACTGCCAAGGAGTTCCAAGCCCAGGAGCTAGGAAATTCATTCCCCAAGGCATGCCTCACCTTAGGCCTGCAGAAAGAGATGGCACAGCGCTTGCTATCTTGGCTCTTGTGGTTTAACCCAGCAGGAAGCTAAAACAACCACACAGCCATTCACTCACCCCTCCCTCAGTCAGATGGGGGAGAGAATTCGGGGGGGGACGGGACACACACACACACACAACACCTCATGGGTTGACCTAAAGACAGTTTAACATGACAGAAAATGAAGAGCATAATAATGATGATAAAAGAACACACAAACAAACGATGCACAGCACAATTGCTCGCCACCTGCCAACCAATGCCCAACTAGTTCCTGAGCTGCAGTCCAAACCCCCAGCCAACTTCCCCCAAGTTATATACTGAGCATGACATCATACGGTATGGAATATCCCTTTGGTCAGTTTGGGTCAGCTGTCCTGGCTGTGTCCCCTCCCAGCTTCTTGTGTACCCCCAGTCTCCTCGCTAGTACAAGAAGCTGAAAAGTCCTTGACTTGGTGGAAACATTGCTTAGCAAGAACCAAAATATCAGGGTGTTATCAACATTATTCTCATCCTAAATCCAAACCACAGCACTGTACCCACTACTAAAAAGAAAATTAACTCTATTCCAGCCAAAACTGGGACAGCTCTCCATCACTAGAAGCCCTCCCTGTACATGACTGACTCAATTACCAGCATAACATGCCACATCATGTCATGAGACTAAGCAGGACCAGGGATTTTTTACCCCCACTATACCTGACCAGAGCTCAGTAAACACTCATCCTATGATCTAATTTTTAATGAGTTTATGAGCAGACAAGAAACAAGATGCTGTAAGCTATTAGCTGGCAGGATTCCCCCCGTACCTGGGGAAGAGGGTTGTTTTCGCTCACCCAGCTACACAGCGAGAACACTGACAATAAATTTGAAGAGCCTGGGTAAAATAGTGAACTGCTGTTAATTTTTAGAGCGACTAATGAAATTTGAATAAGGTTTCAAATTCTTCACATATCCTGAAACGCTATTTCCTTTATAGACAAATTTAGGTGAGGTGATGATTTAATTATATGTCACTTATTGCTCAGCACTTTATATATAGCCCTGACTTTTTACTATTCTTGAGATGACTTGAAAACTTTGCCAGCTGTCCTTGACCTCCAACTAAAAGATTAACCTTGCCATGCCAAGTGTAACTTGCATAGAAGCAAAAGAGGAAATATCCTTCACACTCCCTCCCCACCCAAAAAAAATCTCAAGCCAAAAAACACCTAGCAATAAAAAAACAAAACCCCATACCACAAGAACTGAATTACCAAACCCATTTTTTATTCCTGAACACAAGCAAGCAAAAGGAAATTCTGGCTCTAAAAAAAAGAAAAAAAGGATTATTTTTGATGGACAGTTTGCCTGAATATACTTAACTGATCAAATAAAGTTACATTGAAATATGACACAAATACAAGCTTTGTATGAACGCCAGTCCATAACCCACCGGGCTGGTGGTGCCTTCGCCCTGTGACACCCGCAGGGAGGTTTAGCCAAGTCCCTGCTGAGCTCGTGCAAACCGCAGTTGTGCAGAGACTTGCAACTTAGCTGCAGCCAACCAGCTTTTCAGAGCACATAGGACACAACCTCCCATTTCCAGTCCCTGTTCTAAACCAGAAGAGTGTAATTAACAATTTCTATTTTTTCCTGGACAATCTCTACTTGAAATTACAAAATAAAGAAGAAAAGCCTACTGTAACCACCTTCAAGTCCGCGTGCTGAAACTTTGCCAAAGTCAAAACCAACTGAAAACAGCCTCATTACGATTGTGTGACATTTCCTGTTACTAGAAGCAGGGCCTATAATTCAAAAGAGCCTTTTAAAAGAGATGGGTTCACCTTCTTTTAAGAAACATGGACATCTCAAAGCCAAGAGACAACATAAGGGTGTACAGTATTGCTTCCAACTGAATATATCATGCATATGCCGTAAAAATGCAACCTCTCTTCATAGAATTTTCCTTGAAAACAGATACTTTATTCAGAGAAAATAAATAGTGGTTTACTCTCTAATGGCAGATCTATTGCATTTGCGTCCAACCATGCAGCCCTATTACTTTGTCTGGTCTTGTGCATTTCCAAATTTTTGATTCATATCAGAAAAGACTGCTCATGTTTCTATATAATAATAAATACTCCTGATCCGTATCCATCTCTGGCTTAATGCATACTCCTTCGCAGTAAAAGTAATGAGTTCAGCAATAGCACACTCACAGGTGTATGACTGTTTTGAAGATATACATACTAGGAGAGAAATAGATATGATATATACATATCATATCAAACATATAGAAATATTTTCTTCTTGCTTCTGGAGGCTTTGGAAAACTATAATATAGATCAATAACTTTTTTCCCCCCCTCCAGTTTCTAGCAGCCTCCTCCAGCATCCATTGCTCTCGCTTCGGAAAATCCCTACGTTGTCATCCAGTTACACAACCATTTGCCTGAGAAGCATGACTACTCTTTCACTGTAACGCTAACTAGTCAGGAAGGAAAGTATGTTTTAATGTTATCAGCATAAACAAGATTCAAATAATAAAAAATAAAGAGGAAAATTTCTGCAAGGAAAACTAATGATGTCTTATTAGACTAAATGGGCTTTAAAGGAAGCATAAATTGTACTTTACACATTTCAACTTACGCTCTGTTAGAGAAACGTACAGGTGATCTCAGGCCTCATTTACTTGGAAAAATTGCACTGGTTTAACTTCATTCAGTTTTCGGATGCCATAATTAAAGCTGTATAAAATTATTATGTTGCTTTCAGAATGCTTTATTGCAATTCACCCTATATCAAGGGGATATCTTTTCTATCCTAAAGCAAAACACAAATCTATATCAAATTAAGTGTCCATGCTGCTTAGTTACACCTGCGCAACCTTTTCATAGCCTTAGAGCAAATGCAAATGAGAATGCACTCATCATAGTGCTGACTCTTCTCTGATCCTTGTAACACACACCGCATTTAATTACAATAACTAGATTTTGTTCTATCCAAATCAAATTAACTGTTTGTAATACCTTCTGCATAGAAAAGTTTTGCCTTAACTTTATTATAATTTGACTGCGTCTGAAACAAATAACCTTCCACACAGTTAGGAAAAAGCGGCATTTAAAAAACAACAAGCTCACTGCTTCATGCTTAATAGTGTGAGATAGTTGCATTCTTTTTACAGTTCCTTTAAGTTTGATCTAGTAACATGACAATAAGCTATTGGGTTTTTTCAAACGTGGTTTTGAGGCAAAAGTACAAGACCAAGTCATTAACAAATAACAGCTGTGTCAACACGTATTACTTTAATTAAAATGGAAAAGATAGAACCTTCCATTTTAATTAAAGTCCCGTGCATTTTGGCATAAAATCTGATGTTGCTACAAATAAAAGATATGCCTGTACTAATTTTAGGAAAAAAAGAAAAAAGAAAACCCCTAAAACCTCTTCCTCAATACTCAGAAGGTTTTATTACAATCATGACCCCACCATTAAAATATGCAAATCTTGGGATACAACTAAAATAATATCTGCAGAGCTGAAGATGTAAGTATGATGCACGCTCACTGAAGACAAGAGAAGTCAAGAACAGCCCTGTCTGTTCCCCATCCTGTGAAGATCTTAAGAGTTGAATGAAAGTGATCTGATCCTCCATATCTTAGCTACACAAGACTAATTCCTGAGAGGTAGCCAATCAATTAATCATATTTTTTCTGAAATGTAGCACATAAATCTTTAACTTAGCCTGTATCTTCCAAAGAACAATCAGGCATAAGTGAATATTTTAATTTATCTTCCGCCTAAAAGTCAGAATCACCTCCCTTCAGCACACTACTTTTCTTTCTGGAGATTATAGCTGTCTCCTATAGTCTGTCAAGGATTCCCCCCCTCACAACATTCTACAGCACTGAGATTGGGCAAAACCAGAATGCTAGTATTCACTGGTTTAAATACTTGTTTTTTCTTCCTCTTTTTGGCCTAGGTTTGAGAGTATGTGCATAGAATTAAACTTTTTAATTCATTTCTATTATAATTTTCTGTTGATAAACAGATACTTTTGATAGTTACGACCCATAAGCATACGTGAGCACAACTATTAACCGAGGTGAGGGTGAAGATAGAGGCATCATATTCTTAATGCTCCTCACATGTGATTATTATCCGTCATCCATTTCCCCCTCCTGCATGGCTCACCCTTTTATGGGGCAAGCCTGTGCATCTTCTCCACAAAATCCATTACGTTACATTGCACAGCAATTATACTGCACTTGTAACTAACTTTAGCATAATTACACTATGTCTGGAACCTGTGAAGATTTATGGATGCACTTGACTTGACAGTCTCCTTGAAGCTTTAACTACCCCTTGCACAGAGTTACTCAGGTAAGTTTTCACAGGCACAAGTTCAAGGAAAACTGGATGCAGGGATCTCTGTCATGCCAGGGCATAATGCCAAAATAGCGATATGCAAGTAGTGAATGACATTCAAAGAAGTCAGTGAAAATATGTATATGTTAAAAATTATGACTCCTTACTCATAACTTTGTCCATACTGTTACTAAGCAACAAGAATTTGCAGACACGTTATTGCTGCAATTACAATGATCTCAGATAAAACTGGTACAGCTTCAATCTGCAGTCTAAGTAATTTCTGAACCCTATAATCAGTTTTATTGGAAGAAGGGCTCAGACTATTTCATTTCACAAAGAGTAAATAGACAGTTAATTTGTAGTGGTTTTCATATTCTCTGCATTTTCCAAGACAAAATTAAATGCTTGCATCTGTCCTGTTTTCTGAAATATTAAGCAGTAAATGCCCAGCCAAGAAATCTCAATATCCTAAAGAACTGAACCATATTTTGTAGAACTTATTGCACAATTGCTGGGTTATTCACAACAGTCTCACAGAAGCACGGCAGAAATGCCATCGGTGATGACGATCGCTGGCAGGTCATTCTGTAGTTAGGGAGGATGTGGACTTGGCAAACAGTGCGATGTCCAAAACATGGCAAAGTGAGTTGTATACTGTAATCAGCATTAAAGCAAGAGCACCATAAAGCTAATCAGTCTGTTTATTCTGGGAATGTCTTACTGATAAGAATTGTACACAGAAGAAACATGACATTACAACCACCCGGTGTGTCACCGTGCCATCTGGCAAGCTCATGATGTATATCTTGCATGAATTAAAGACTACAAATATTTTTTGACAGGCCTGCCGGGAAACACTCTTTAAAATCAATGATAATTCACCCTGCCTGAAAGACCTTACTTTCTAGTCTACCCTTAGTTTCTAGTGCGTATAATTGAAAAATTTCTCACGGAAATACATTTTTGGCAAATAACTGAAAGTATCTTCAAGTCTCCTCTAGATCAACCTTACATAAATTAGAAGAAATACAAAACTACTTCTGCATTTCAGAGTTCAGGAAAGTTCAGTATCAACATAAAACTTACAGAATAGCACATTAAACTATGACAGATCTCTGTCATTGCAGTGTAACAAAATTCTGAAATAAGACCTTAGAGGCTTGATCACACACATCTGAAATCAACAGGAGTTTTGCCTCTATTTCAGTGGGAATGAGCCACATTACTACTACAGGCAATGCTTCCAGAACCGTTAAATGCTTAGCAACTCTCGCTTAATAACAACAATAAGGAATTGCTGGGTGCAGACTGAATGTGAAGTCTGGCTTAAGATTTGCCTCTCATGTCCTATGGAGCACTGATATTTTTTGAAAATCTGGATGCCTATTGATAGATCTAAATTCAGATAATGGGTCCCTTTGAAATTCTCCTCCAAGATGTACACTAAAATCTATTGCAGCCTGTTAACACATCATCCTTAAAACACAAGTTACTCAGAAAAATGTAAAGCCAGACACATTAACTCCTGAAAATCCACTGCCAATCCTTTCAAAGAGTTCATTAGTTTCATAAGATTGATATTTTAAGCACATCATTCACTGTATTCTGCTGCTTCTTTAAAACAATGGTGTATTTAGCGTTGCTATTAATAAAGACTCAGAGCAAGAAGCATTCACTACTTTAAAAGTATCTAGGTCTTGTAGCTGGAAAGCTTCTGAATCTGGTACAAAAGTACTACAACAGATTTCAGCACATCTCTCTTGACAGTTCCTGTCTTTGGGAGAATGCAGAAGATTCACTCCCTCTCTCTTTCCCCTGTAGCTTTAACGAGCCTAACTCAGGCATGACAGTATTTTATCTTACACAGAAAAATAGACTTTGGGTATGACAGGATGCTATCATAAATTTATTACTGTCTGCTTTCATTACATAATCATTCCTACAGGTGTTTTTACAACCTGTTACCTGTTGGATATGAGCAGAATGAATAGCAGGGAAAAAATCATTATATAAAATTCTCAAAACTACTTCTTTGTATTCAACCCTCCAAATCTACATGATAGCTCTGGATAAATAACACAGAGGTATAATGGCTTTATTGCAGCATCCATCAGTATCAGATTCCTGCCAATTACCTGTGATTCAAAGAAGAACTGCTGTTTTTCCATCTATCACAGTAGTTCTCATACACTCTAAAAATCATTTTGCTTTCAGAAGTACCGAGAGTTACAACCGCATGTTGACTTGCTACCTTTCCGATAGAACTGAATAAAAGATAGGTTACAAAATCAACCCCCTCAAACCTTTTTTACAACTTTTATTCAACACTGCTACTCAGTCTGAGCAGCATCGTATCCTATAGCCAGGTTTGCACAGCCAACTCATCTTCTAGCTAGGATACTCTCATCCTACCAACACCATTTATCTTAGGAGATGCACCTTTTCTTCTATTAAATATCCCATTCTACTTCACACAGAATATTCAAGAGAGACAATCGTAGATTAGACCTGCAAAAGAACTCATATGCTGGCAAGGAAACAATTTTCAACAGCCTGGCCACCAAATGAAACATATACTTTTCACAAAGGCTGAAAAAAGGCTCCTAGTACATAAGGATAGCAAGACAACTACCAATGAAACACTCATACACCAAGAGATGGAACAGAGAGTCAAATTAGTACTTACAGTGATTGAGAAATGCCAAGCTAAAGGCACGTTAGAAACATAGCTGGGCATCCTGAGCATTCAAACTACAGATATTCTCACTTACCCCTGCTAAAGCTGTTCCACTTTGCATGAAATAATTCAATCATTTGGCTCAGAAATAGAAAGGAGGGTCTAATGTCATAGAAAAGACCTGAAAAGGAGTTTTGTGACTAGTGTGCTCCAGAACCAAGAAACCAAGTCCAGAGTAAAGGGGCAACACACCCTAGAGAAACAGAGCTTTGCCCTGACTAATGCTTGATTTCTTTTTCATTATATTATCCTGTAGTTCACTCACCAAGCTACTCATGTTATCCGGCAGTTTTACAGTAATAAAAGTACAAAGGGTTGCTAGAGCTTCCTGAATTCACACCACAGTAGCAGCAAGAGAGAAATTTCATACTTGTCTGCAATAGCTGCTACATCTACAAGCCGGGGTACCTCACTACCCCCTAATTCAAAGCTGCAAATACCATTTCAGAGTCAAAACCCTAGGCACACAAAGAGGCTCTAACTACCTTAACCAGGCTGCAACCTTTCTTCTCTACAAAAATCTTTGTTATCATCATCATCCATCTACACACACACACACCCCCAGCTACCAGTGTTCAAGCTGTGATACAGCACAGCTGTGTAACCTGGACCAGGGTCCTGTGAGAAGCCTCATTTGTGCCTTCACCCACACACCTCGCACCCTTTGGCTCCTGAACTGCAGTTAAGCTCAGCCCTGTGCCTGGGTACACCTGGCTTGGCCAACGTGACTTACTGGCTAGACTCAGATCCACCTGGTCAATATGGACTATCATCATTCAAAGCCTAGTAAGGAAAAAAATGTGGTCTCATACATTTCACAGTCCCAATATAACGATCTTCCTTTTTTTTTTTTTTTTAATATATTTGGATGTCCAATCAGTACACAGGTTTTACATTGATATCAACCTGGATTTCACAAAATTAATTACAAAAGAAAATATTTTGCCTTACCCTGAGAAAGCTCAGTGATTTTTTTTTCTAATTTATATTCTTTTACTATTAATTTTCCAGGTACTTTATGTTCAACCTAACATAAACGTAACAAAAACCAGAGATAATAAATTATACTTCCAGCTATTCACTGAGATCCTGGCACTCATTTCGGTACAGTCAACAGGTCTAGAGTTCGCAGGCTATTGCAGTTTACTTAGGATGTCTCTGAATGCAGGAATAAGGACTGATTCTCCTGACACAAATGTTGCTGGAAGGTTGTCTATTAACCTTCTCTGGCAGTACTGCAAAAAGCCTCCTCCTGGGACACGAGAAGGGACAAATCATGACACATTTGCAAGGGCGTGGCAATTTGTATAACCATAAAAAAATTTTCCCTGTTAAAAAGTTAGAGAAATATTTTAAATACACACATACACATGTGCAAAGAATAGCTGAAACATTTGAGAAACGGTTCTTTCCAATCTTAATGCCTCTTTATGGAGATGAACCTACAAAGGCAATGAAAAAAAAAAAGAGAATTCGATGATAAAATATTGCTTAAAAGTAGCAGGAACAACAAACGTAAGCGGGCCGTCTGCACGCCAGGAGCTGGCAGGGGGGTCCCTGGGGAGGTCCGGCTGCCGCCAGGGCGAGCTCTCGCCCAGCAAATCCAGCCCCAGCCCTGCAGCTCCGCCACTTCGGGTTCTTCCGTCCTCCGTGCTTTCAGGCAGGGCAGGGGGAAAGGCAAGCTTATTTAAAGCTTAACGCCTTCTCTTCGAAGCTTTTTGTATCTTCCTGCCTCGGTTCTCGAGCAAAACATGACCGCCGGTGCGCAGAAATGGCGTTTCCCAAGGATATGTTCAGATCTAGCCAGTGAACTTTGTGGACACAGGCTCTACTCCAAAAACTTTCAGCACCCACTCGAGCGGTAAGAAAGCTGGCCAAGCTCGCAGGAAGTAGCTGGAAGCTATACCGACACATCTGGGTGACGCTATGCAAATACTCTACGCTGCTGCAGCTGCTCCTGCGTCCAGCTTAGCGCTGGTGACCTCCACCAGCAGAAGGTGTGACACCTCCTTATCAGCAGGGCTTCTGCTGCCAGCGGTCCCCAGTTGCCATCCTCGAGGGGGAAGCAGAAGTGATACTCTTTACACCATGGGTTTGCTGGGCCTGTTTCACTGCAGGTGTCAAGAAGCTCCTCTTCAGTTGAGAGATGTGCCCTCTTCCACAAATGAGAGTATCTGATCATTTTAATTTTCTCTCCTTCTCCATACTAACACTTCAGCCCAGCATAGCACGGGAGCACGTGCTTAACTTCAAAGATGTGAATAGTTTCCTTGATTTTTAATTGAAACGCGTGCTTTGCCAGAGTTGAGCGCCTAAACCCAATCATGCACCACAAGGCAGAAGCTTCTGTGAAACCGAAGGGAGCTCGTAGCAGATACCACCACCTGTGCACTCACTATGGCCAGGTATTTCAAGCTAAGACTTTCTTCGGCCATGAGGAATAGTAATTACAGATCAGAGTAAGGCTTAACTATTTTGAGAAGAGTTGAATATGTTGCTGCAGGTGTAGATTTCAAGTGATACTGAAACTTACAGAGGTTTTAGTATTTAAAGAGTCAGGGAGGTTTTCATAATTATCAAAACATGGTTATTTTCTCTGTACAAAGATTCCTCTAGTTACAAGTCTTAATCTTAACAGATTTTGCCCTTTATGCTAGGCTCTTTAAAACCATTCCCTTCTGTCAGTTCCTCTGTTATGACAATACAGAGCATTAAACTTCAAGGAACACCTTGCAGACTTCAAAAATACTTGATGAGGGGAAACACCACAGATTACTGACTTTTCACGGAGAGTGCCAGCTGCAGTGCAATCATCAGTCTCAGGAAGAATGGGATAAAGCCAACTAAAGGCCAAATTATACCTGAAGAGCAAACACTTTCTTCCAATCTTAGAGCAGAAATAAAAATTAAAAATACTGGAAGTATGACACGGATGTTTAAGTCAGTATTTAACATTTTTAAAAAGGTTATTATGAATATGGAAAAAGATACAGATGAAGGGGGTTTCCTAAAGTGATTTTGATGGTGTTCTGAACAACAGTCTTAATGTTGAAAGAAACATTTATACCAAAAGTGTTTGCTGAAGGAACAACTTAGACCCCAGTCCTTTATATGTTTAAATACCAGCTATGACCATGTGTGTAGCATGCCTAACATCAGTGAACTTTTCATCAGACTCCTAGGACTTGCAAGTCTATCTTTCCTGCAAGTGTAGTGTCTGAGAAGTTAAGCATTTCAAACCAAATTCCTACAAGATGCTTTGGACCTCCTGGAAATTCCTGAACCTTACATTCAGAAAGTCGTAACTCACCTCTAGTTCCTTCTTCAGACATATGGGTCCAAAATTGCTGTCTCCAAAATGCTTCTGCAGCAGTTACCTTGCCTCGTAACCACCTAAGCTCTGTCAGCACCTCAGTTGTCATTCTGAAGTTCCCCAAGCACTGAAAGTATCTTTTTCTGGTACTGCCAAATGCTTATTGTGTCAAGTGACTATCTTAGCTCATTCCTGATCTTCACAGAACAAACTTCTCTCCATCTTTCATACCAGAGTGATTTTGGTCCAGAAAGGAAGCCCACAGCATACTTGGTAGTTCAGGTTTCAAAATAGGTGGAGACTGTTGCCTTCCTTCAAAAAAATACCTGGTATTCGTAGCATTTACCCTATTTCTATCCCATGATTAAAAGATTAATCCAAGCTCAGAGAAACTTCCGTTCAATTCATTCTCTGCATTAGGGTATTCACCTTCATATCTCTCACCACCCTGAACGGTGATATAAAAATTGTAGGGACAAGAAAAGGTTGAAAACATACAGGTAACTTGCAACATGTTTCATTGCAGTTGTTCCACTTTTTGTGATGAATGATGAAGGATTGATTTGACCGAACCTCATGGTGCCCAAGGCTCCTTGTGTTCTGACTGTGTTCTACATTCAATGTGTTCAGAACCTTAGGCATTCAAATTATTCAAGCTGATAAAGCTTATATAAAATATATGCAGTTACTAAGAATGGCCACCTCAGATCAACCCAGTATCTTGTCTCCGACAGCAGCCACCTGTGGATGCCCTGTCAAGAACAAAAGGTCACAAGGAGAACAAATTAATAAAAGCCCAGTCTGTTCCTGCTCACTATTCCTCTGATGACTTAAATGGCTTTTTCCTAAGTTTAAAAAAAAAAGAGGATTTGTCTCAATATTAATATTAAGGGGGGAAACAAACAAACAAACAACCCAATTAAGCCAGAACAAACAAAAAAGCCCTGAACCCCAAGGGTTTCTCAAGTCTTTAAATAAAATGAATGATGCTGTGTCAAACTAGAACTTCTCAGGATCTGGTCTGTGAGGGTACCAATGCTGCTTCATATGCTTTGTTATTTTTTCTCCCTATTCTTTCTCAGGAAACTAGAAGTAAAATAGGGAAAGTGACAGCACTGATATTACTGTAACAGTTAAAAACCCAACATTCCAATTTAGTGTCATGTTTAAGACTGATCTCTGCAAGATAAGCAAGTTTTACAGGTTGCAGAATAGTTTGTCATGCTCAGTGGCTACTAAAGTATGGTGTATGTATATGTATATATGATGTATATACAGTAAGATGTCACATTACAAACACTGTATCATAATTGTTAGCTGGTGAGCACAGGGGAAGTCCCACTACCATGATCTCCAGACAGTAACAGGATAAACTTGCCTGTTGCTCCAATCTTTAATTGATAAATCAATACAACAAGGAATCCATCTCAGCAAGAAGCACCTGTTTCTGTGCAAGTGGATACCTCCATAGTCCCTCTTATCTTGTAGTCAGTCCTGTTGTACCTCGTAAAATCTTTCCTTTTACTCCACATCTGACTGTGCCATCTTCAAAGGTATCTGTCATATCTATTGCCTATTTTAGTTGAGATCAAAAGGCCCAGGAGTGATTTAGAGGAGGAGGAACTGGAAAGTAGGCTCATGCCTAACTGGATCCAGGACTCCTACGCCCCGCTGCAGCCCAGCGAGCAGCTCTTTAGACAGCAGTCCATCATTGTTCATTGCCAGAGTTCAAGGAAGATGTTGCTTCTCTCAAAACTGTCCCTGTTGCCCATGATGGGGTCATGGATACATACAGAAATAGCTTCACAGGGTAAGGAAGGTGCTCACCACAGCTCATGGTCTGTGGACCCACAACCAAGTATGTTTCATACCACTCTCTGATGCGTATTACTCTCTGGAAAAAAGGGGTTATATATTTGCTAACATAATCACACGAAAAAATGATACATCAGACCATGGCCATCTAGCATCACCCACGCTACTGATACACTGTGGAAAGAGTCAAATTCACAGCCCCACAGTAAGATTAGCTCTATGGATCCTCGGCAGCTTTCTGGTGAGATTCACTGATACTCAGCTGCACAAACTGGCAAATTTCAGAAACCCGGGAAAAGAGATGCAAAAGCAGGAGGTGAAGCTACTGTTGCTAATAGAAATTCACAAAACAGCTGTTATCAGGGAAGCTGATGGGCCTACATTTATTGCAGAAAAAAAAAGGTGAAGAAGTTGTCTTCTATCTGAGCATCAAACACAAACACTCCAGACTTCCGGTTTTTTTCACACGTGTGTAATTCAAAGTACCTCAAGTCTTAAATCCCACTTTGGCTACCTTTCTCATACAGCACTCTGCCGAGTCCTGGAAACACTGAATGTACCTCTACCTAGCAAGTTACATTAATTATAACCAGGGGAAAAAATGATTTAAAAATCCCATATTATAGTTTATTTGCAAACAATAGAAGATTTGAAGAAACAGGTCTAAAGATGTTTGTATATGAAGCTGTAACATATTTGGCTGTGTAGCCTTTCACAGTACAGGAATGAAAGGTTAACCTTTTTGTTAGGATTCTCAACTCTTAAAACTAGAGTACAGCTGGAATCCCTCTTTGGTGGAGATTAATAGTTCTGAGACTAAGTAGGTAAGTAGTGGATACAGGATGTATTTTTCCTAACCAGAAAAAGGTTGAAGTCAAAACATGGTATTTTGGTCAATAAAGTTCTTGATAAAAAGAGAACAGGTAAGAATAATTCATAGCATGGGCATTTAGTAAAGCTGTGATTATTTACAAACAATAGTATTTTAACCTTGCTCATATGTAGTTACTGTTAAAGTTTTCTAGTATTTGGATAATCAGCTCAAAAAGCTAGCTAATAGCAGCATTTTTTTCATTTCATATTCACACTCAGTCCCAAATATTGTAGAGGGTCTTAAATAAGTGGATAAGTCTTCAGTTTGTACTGTAGGTACAATATTTAGTCCCTGAAGCAGACATTGCAGAGGAAGGGGCTATTAACTCTCAATGCACTGTTTTATAAAGATGCAAATGAAGTTCAAATTACAGAGAATGCAGATAAGTAGTTCTTCATATTTCCAATGCATTTTCATGTAAAAAAGATGGGATTCAATTTGGTAGTACAAATTTCAGACTGCATTAATTGTTCTCAAAATCACTTAGACATCTTTATCAAAACCAGTATGACAGTAAATTGCTAGCCAGCAACGACACAAATTACAGCATTTTTATGGACAAAACCAGAACTTGCATTAGTTACAGATTTCAATATAGCCATGTATTAAAAAAGGCGATATTCCGACAATGCAAACTCATTGTTTCGTTTTATGGCTTCCATACATTTGCACCTATGTACAATGTCTTTCTCCTATGTAATATCTATCCCAGGCTCAGCCCACCACCATCAAAACCAGAATATCACCTTCTCCTAGCCGTAAACTCCCACTCTTTACCATGCTCCAGTCTGGTGCATCCTGGACCTGATGTAAGCTGATTTAACTGCAGAGTATTTTGCTGGGCTAGAGAGTTAAATCAGCTCAGGAAAGAGTCTGACATATGCCAAAGCTATTCCAGTGAAAGGAGGACTGTCTCTCTATTACAGATGGAGCCCAGGCAGATTAGCTGGCTAATTTAGCTGGTTAAATCAAATACCCGTGGCTGGGTTATATGAACTCCTCTCAGTTTATCTCTACAGCTATTTCTGGCAAGGTAATACTTCTCTCTAGTTACAACTTACAGTTGGAATCATGTGGCATGCTTTAGTGAGCTGACTCCCCCACAGACACGTGGATGGGCTGATAAAGTTGCATTCAAAGGACTTGAGAGGGGCTTGCTCTACTCTTTGCATGGAACAAGATGCTACCTCTATTCTGTTTCTCTTATCAGCACATGCCTCTGAATTTTTTGTTAACACAGCAAATACAGCACTTAAATACACTATTTAAAATCATTATGCACACAATCATCAAAGTATATCTAATTGCTTTACAGAACCCTTTAATGTAGCTAAGTTGCTGAAGAACTATTACCACTTAACGGTTATGCCTTTCCTTTGGTATGAAATCCTGAAAGGTGCTACTCAGAGTTCTTCTGAACGGCAGTAGTAGTCAGTGCTATTACTGTCCGTGCAGCTAAGATCTTAAAAACTCCCTTAAGTTTTTTTATGCAGAAATTAAGCTGAAATTAATACATTTTCAGCAGAATTCTACTCAGAGCTGCTTAAAACATTGACAGCAGTACTTAACAATAAGTTCCTAGTTTTAAAATAGATGAAAGGAAGTATTTTTAGAAGCTTAATATTCAAAGAAGGTATTTGCTTCAATTGCCAACCTCCCTGTAAAGAGACCAAACTTTCTTTGTGAGAGCACAAGTACTCAGCTGCCTCATTCTTGCCTATCAGTTTTGTCCTGGGTAATCCAACTGGGCTTTCACGAAAGCAAACAGTATAATCTACATAAAGCAAGCAATGCCGTTAACCACATTACACTTCTTACTAGTCTGACCTCTAAATTCAAAGCACAAAACACACGTTTATCAGGTTTCATATCTCCCTCAAAAGCAACATTCTATTTTGTATAATCTTAAGAGCAAAGTAACCAATAAAATTTGGATTCCACCAAACGTAATCTAAAATTTCTGTTGGTTTAGCATAGTCAATAACAGTATTGGTTTGCATTCCTACTATTTCAGTTACCAAAGTTCAAACAGATTATCACAAAGCATTGCATTTTCCCGCTACCAGCAAAATGACTGCTAAATCAGAACTGCCATAAAAACCTGTAAATGCAAGAATTCTACAAGACAGAGATAAATTTACTCAGTGAATCCCTACGTCCCTCAAATGCCTATTCACAGTCATAGAGCAACACTCTGGGAATCATACAGACATAATCAGGAAATCCAATCTGGAAACTGCTTGTAGGTGAGTTTAAGAAAAAGACAAACGTTCTCTACTTAAATTCCTGAATAACTAAATTGTATTTTCAATTAAGTAAGACTACTCTTTGGAAAATAATTCTCTGAGTTCACACAGGTCTCCACAAAAACCTGACAGACATTTTTTTTACTTACAACCCTGACCTCTCATTTTTCACAGTCATTCTCACATACTTTTTAAGAAAGTATATTTCCTTCTTATTTCTCTTAAAATTTGTGATCAGTGAAGCAGCAACTTCTGAAGAACAGCTATGGAAACTGCAAATCATACAGAAAAGCTTTATGATTATTTTTAAATAGGTCATGATCAAATCTTGGCTTCATTAAGAACCCAAAGATAACCATTATTTACTGTAACACAGAGGCTCCTTTCCAATTCTATAACCTTTCATTATCAGTAGGACAAAAAGGTACAACACTGAGTTTTGATGCCAAAAAAATTTATCTGGCCCACTCTATAACTAAATACGATAAGCTTATTTTTGCCAAGACTTTTAACTACTGATAGACTAACTTCAGTGTTTGTGAAATCATAGAAACAGTGAGGATTTTATTTTTTGTATTGAACATCTCATATCAATAGCTTTCAAACACATTCCTCTCCAAGTATAGAGTTTGTTAAATCATTGCTTGACTAGTATCTTTTTTTTTTTTACCCCAATCTAATGTTGAATATGTACAAGACAAAACAGGCGACCAGCACGTGAAAGGGCACACTGTCAGGAAAGCAAGGAGGACCCATAAGATAATTCAGTTTATTAACACAGAAAATAAGCATGTTATATTTAATCACCTGTCAGCTTTCATGACTTAAAAACCCAAAGTTGTTAACAGTGGTGGTGCACTGCAGAATTTGCACACAACATATTACCTTTTACAAACTGCAATCCCTGACAGGGACACTGCAAAAGGATGGGAACGCCCCATCCCCCGAGCATCAGGTCTACCTTTTACTCTTCCAGAAGTCCCAGCTCCTTTCCATACTGACCTTCCCTGAGAGGGGCACCAGAGGAGCAGGTTTCCTGCAGGGACCCCAAGTCCCCTCACACAGCAGCACACAGAGGCAGCTGAGGCAGTTGCTGGAGCCCATACTCCACAGCAGGGATGAAGGACCGATAGTGGAGAAACGACAGCTCCAAGGGCAGGCTAAGGAGCACCAACAAGCTCACTGGAGAACATTCACCCTAACGAGCAGGAAAACACGGAGACCTGCTAAACGCCCAGCTTGCTTTACCTTCCATCAACACAGTCCCCACAGGTGAGGCTACAGGGGGGCTCTGCTACAACCAGCCGGTCTCTCCCACAGCCACGAGAGGCACTAGACACGCTGAAGGGAAGCAGGGAGCCATGTCCAACAGCAGGGCCAGCTCGGCCCCTAAATACCTGCCCGAGGGGGAAGCCCCTGTAATGGCGCCCCCCTTCGCCCCGCGCAGCTCCCGCGCCGCGCCGGCAGGGGGCGCCGTGAGACCCCGGGTGCGGACTACAGCTCCCGGCATGCAATGCGGCGCTAGAGCGCATGCGCTCACTGCCGGCCTGGCACCCCCGGCTGCCGTAGGGGGCTGGGGGCGGGGGGGGAGCCCCGTCGGGCGAGGCTGACAGGAGGGAACTGTCAGCGCCGGCCCTCCGCTGCTGGCGGCTGCGACGGACCAAGACTGGCGCTGCTCCCGCCGCTCGGCCGCACTATTTACGGTCGCTCTACCCGTAACTTTTCGCTCCTCTGTGGTACCCGAGGATGCGGCAGGCTGCCACGACCGGAAGCGCCCGTTGCCACAGCAACCGTCTCGCCGGTAAACATCCCGGGTGCCCCCGGAAGCGATCGGAGCTTGCCTCCCATGTGGGGATTGTCCTTATCGCTCCTGGACGCGACCGCACCGGCTGCGGCCCACGTGGCCTCGGCGTTAAACGTTAATGGCTTATTCATTAAAAAAAATAACGAGAGGCCCTGCCCGTTAAACCCCTCCGCGGAAGCGATTGGCCAAGCGTCCCTCCGGCCGGCCAATCGGCGCCGGCCACGCTCCGTCCGCAGGAAACCGCACATGGAAAGCCACGATTGGCGGCGATAGCTGCAGGCCCCTCCCTTCAAGGCTTCCCATTGGCCTTGTATTTGGCGTGGTACGTTCCAATTGGCCATTCGCGGAGTGGCTCCCCCCACCCTCCAGCGCCCCGGGGTGATAAGGCGAAGGGGGAGGGCCGCCGCCGCTCCAGCGGGCTCAGCAGTGGGGGCTGCGGCCGGTGCCGGGGGGGCTCGGGAGCCTAGGGCCGTTCTCTTCTGCAACCGCAGCCGCCCACGTCGCCATGAAGTCGGTGTGGGCGCTCGCTCTGGCCTGCACGCTGCTCCTGGCCGGTGAGTGCACGCGGGCTTCTAGAAGGTTCTGGGGGTGGGGGAGGTGTGGTGTTGGGGTCTCGGCCGAAAGCTCCCCCCCCACACCCCGTCCGTGCCCTCTGTCTTCCCCCCTTTTTGGTAGGGTAAAAGAGATGGAGGCCGGAGAGAGGCCAGGTGGGGCCTTTGGTGTCTGGGGGACGTGGGGTCCCCTCAGTCTCTCCTGTCCCCGCTTTTCTCCGTGCGGGCGGACCGAGGGGAGGGGGAGGCGGTGCCCGGTCTCCTGCCTTGCTCTGCCTGAGCTGCGCCGGCGCTGCCCTCTGGGGAGCGGGGTGGCGGCGGGAGGGGGACGGTATGTCTCGCGCGGCTCATGCGCCCTCACGAGCGGGGGCGGGGGTGGTGTCCGTTCCCTTCCCCCATCCCTAATGTCTCCGGTTGGGCTGAACTTTACTCAGGGAGGGGTGTGGAGGGACAGAACTGAGCCTAAAACCGTGGGGAGGGGTAAGCGGTGAACTTCGGTAGTGTGTAGTGGGGATCAAGCTCAGATCGTTGGATTCCTTGTTTTCCCAGTATCGGTTAGAGCTGATGAGGTGGATGTGGATGGGACCGTGGAAGATGACTTGGGTAAAAGCAGAGAAGGGTCTCGAACAGATGATGAAGTTGTACAGAGGTTAGTATTTGGGGTTCTGGGTAAGTTACTTTTGAAATGTTAAGGTTTTCTCTTTCTTTTGAACGGTCAGAGCATCAGTAATGCCTAAAGCCTCAGAAATGGGGGAGGAGAGGGTGTGGAATGCTGTTCAAAAGAGCTCTAGTTAGCTGGGAGAAATAAAATATATCTGGAAAAGACTTCCCTTCTAAATAGAAGGGAGCTTGAGAACTTGGATTCAGAAACATTCAGCATGTTTTTGTCTAATACTCATAGTTGTATAAAACCCAATAATTTAATATGGGTTTTTTCTTGCATGTGGTAAATGTTGTGAATTTAGTGCCTACTTTGCCTGTGAACTGACTCACCTCCTGTGAGGTATACCACATACTGAGGATTATAGTGGCTTTAACATACCTGTATTATTTCATGAATTTCCTTTTACAAAAAAAAGCCTTATTTGCAAGAATGGATTTTCACTCAAGTTTTAGGTTAAGGTTACGCAGTTGAGGATAGCTACTCTTGCACGTATTTCATTTGGCCATGTAACTTTGGGGCTATGTCAGTGATGAAGGATCTCACTGTTGTTCTAACTAGGCTAATACTGCTGTTGCTAGACGATAAAATTAGTGATACTGTATGTGGACAAGACTACTTGACAGATTTTTGTTACCCTAACAGAGAGGAAGAAGCTATCCAGCTAGATGGCCTAAATGCATCCCAGATCAAAGAAATAAGAGAAAAATCTGAGAAGTTTGCCTTTCAAGCAGAAGTGAACAGAATGATGAAACTCATTATCAATTCTTTATATAAAAATAAAGAGGTTAGTGCCTTTATCAGTAGAACGTGTTAGAACTGTTTGTGTGTGTCCTGGAATTCCTGACTACTGGTTTCTGTTTCAGATTTTCCTGAGGGAACTGATTTCAAATGCTTCGGATGCTTTAGATAAGATACGGTTAATATCCTTAACTGATGAAAGTGCTCTTGCTGGTAATGAGGAACTCACAGTCAAAATCAAGGTAAGAAGCATTAGGTATTATAATTTCTTACTGACGAGTGGTGGGAGGAATATAAAAAAAAAGATAGTGCATTATTAAATCTTAATTTTTGGCTTAACACTGATGCAGATACAAAACAAATCAGGACCCTTGCAATTGACTTCATCAAAGACTACTGTTCTTTTAATGATAAAAGTAAACTTCTCATTTCAATACTTCAGTTAGTTACTCTTTATAGAATACTTTGAAGGTAGGTCTTCCTCACTTCTGTAGTTACTGCAAATTCAATTTATTATGGCCAGGCTTGTTTGAATTTGAATAGCTGCTACTCTACTTACAACTTTTGTGTGGCAGTGTGTTATACATTAAGATTCAAAGGGCATATTTCTCTTTTTCTTTTTTTTCAGTGTGATAAAGAGAAGAATATGCTTCATGTTACAGATACGGGTATTGGCATGACAAAAGAGGAGTTAGTTAAAAACCTGGGTACCATTGCAAAGTCTGGTACAAGTGAATTCTTAAACAAGATGACTGAAATGCAGGATGATAGCCAGTCAACATCTGAGTTAATTGGCCAGTTTGGTGTTGGCTTTTATTCTGCTTTCTTGGTAGCAGACAGAGTTATTGTCACATCAAAACACAACAATGATACTCAGCATATTTGGGAGTCAGATTCAAATGAGTTCTCTGTGATTGATGACCCAAGAGGAAACACTTTAGGACGTGGCACAACCATAACGTAAGTGTTAAGTTTCTTTGGGTTCAAAAGAAAAAAGTCCTGTAGGTATGCCTTGCTCATTGGAATATGCAGATGACTTCAGCATTGTGACTCCTATATTGTTTGATTCTTGTAATGCAGCTTTTTTAGTTTAGTACAAACACGAACTATTAAGTGCATCCAAAGTGAATGTGGAATGATAATGTAGTTTGCTTTGCATTCCATTAGATAAGCTAAGAAAACCATGAGCATCTTGACAACTTACTGTTGGCAAGTAACTCCAGCCAGTTGAGCTGCCTGCACCCTCATTCAGTTCCTCAACACAATTGTGGCCCATCGAAACCTATACGTGGGCGTAGAGCTTTCTCTTGAAAACTGGCTGCTGTTTATATACCAGGGAGAATGATGCAAATCTCAAAGTGGAGGTAGTTTGAGAATTCTGTTGTCATTGTTTTCATGAGCAGATAAATTTATTTGATCTGAGTTTAGAGAACTTCTTCCTGAAGAAGGCACTTTATGAAAAAGTTCATCTCAATGCTCTAGTTTCATATAAAGCCAGGGAGAGTGCATCTAGGTCCTGATAAGTACCACTACCATTAGAGGTTGTCACTTAGACTTCTGGATATTGTTTTCTGCCCCAATTGTTGAAAACAATTATGTGTTTCTTACTAGAGCAGTTTAGTAGGGATTGTATTTTTTCAGAGATACTTGCAGCTGAGCTAGTAAAAGCTCACTTCCATAAATTTGAATCGCTATAGTTGCAGCAGTAGGAAAATGCATCTCTTCTGTAAAACTGTTTTAAAATACTTGTTAAGCACTTTGATTGAAGTTTTTTATTTTCTTTAGCCTTGTCCTGAAGGAGGAAGCTTCTGATTATCTTGAGCTGGATACTGTTAAGAATCTAGTAAAGAAATACTCACAGTTCATAAACTTCCCCATATATGTGTGGAGCAGCAAGGTAAGTATATTTAACTGAGCATTCCACAGTATGAGTTTTGGTTGTGAAAGCTATCTGGCCAGATGCTTCAGGAAGGATGAGGATGTACTATAGAACTTGTCTAATTTCTAAAATTCTTCCATCTCTGATTCTTTTCACTAGTATTTTAGTAGTTACTTGCTTTTCAAAAGTTAGTGTGTTGCTAAAATAACAAACTTTCAAGGAACTTAATTTTGTTCCTGATTCAACTTAACTGAAGGACCAAGACTGTTCTAATTACTAAGAAAGAATTTTCTGCTGCAGTTACCTGTCAGCAGGGCTATGGTTAGGTGTCCTGAAAACAGAGCAGTGTCTCAACTTCTAGGCATATTCTTCTGGTGTTTTCTTGGTGTAGCCCTAACTTAAAATCACCAAAGTCTCTGATTAGCATTATGTGTAAAGTTATGGAAAAACTTAAATTTGAATATAGTGACCTCCCAGTATATTGAAAGAAAGCATGTATTCATGAACAATTCAACTAAAAAACCATAGCTGCCTATAGAGAAATGCTCGTGATAAGCAAATAACACAAGTTAAACTTGTGCTCTGAGAGATTAAGCTATTCAAGAGAATACTGGAAGATACCGGGTAGTAGCAAAGTAGTCCAAGTCCCCACTTTCAATTGTTTCTTTAGACAGAGACTGTTGAAGAACCCATTGAAGAGGAGGAAGCAAAGGAGAAAGAAGAAACAGATGATGATGAAGCTGCAGTTGAAGAGGAGGAGGAAGAAAAGAAACCAAAAACTAAGAAGGTAAGCTTTGTCAGACTTAGGGTTTTGCAGCTGTTGTGGTTCAACCCCAGCCAGCATCTAAGCACTATGCAGTCACTTGCTCACTCCTCCCCCAGTGGGATGGGGAAGAGAATCAGCAGGGTAAAAGTGAGAATAAAGACAGTTCAATAGAGAAAGCAAAGGCTGCACACGCAAGCAAAGCAAAACAAGGAATTCATTCACCCCTTCTCATGGGCAGGCAGGTGTTCAGCTATCCCCAGGAAAGCAGCACTCCATCATGTGTAACGGTGACTTGGGAAGACAAATGCCATCACTCCAAATGTCCCCCCCTTCCTTCTTCCCCCCAGCTTTATATGCTGAGCATGATGTCATATGGTGTAAGGATATCCCTTTGGTCAGTTGGGGTCAGTTGTCCCGGCTGTGTCCCTTCCCAGCTCCTTGTGCACCCCAGATGACTCACTGGTGGGGTGATGTGAGAAGCAGAAAAGGCCTTGGCTCTGTGTAAGCACTGCTCAACAAAACCAAAAACATCTCTATACTATCAACACTGTTTTCAGCACAGGTCCAAACAAGCCCTGTACTAGCCACTATGAAGAAAATAAACTCTATCCCAACCAAAGCCAGCACAGTAACTCGTGTTCAGATAGTTCAGCAGTCTTCCACAGGTACACTTCAGTTTGTGTCCTTTCAAACAGCAGTTCTGTTTATGTGCAGTTAAACACCTTGCCAGGAAAGCAGATTGTAAACAAAATGGACTTGGCCGAAATCAGGCAAATTACTGACAATAGCCTTGTGAGGCAGTGGTCCCAGAATGAATTATAAATGAGTGAACTGCTTGAAATGGTGGTGGGCTCAGTAATTTGACACTGAGTAGTTTAAATCAAGTGTACACTGCTGGAAGGCTTTTCTCAGAATGGCAGTAGGACAGGAATACTGATGCTTGGTGAATGTGTTAATGTACATGGGACGCACCATAGTGTAGACTTTAAGTTTTGTTCCCATGTGATACATGCACTACTTCGTATACTTGAATGAGAATATCCAGGCCATTGCATAATTTTGTAAATTAGAGCATATAATTTTAACATGTTATTTTATGACTTAGCCTCACTGGAGTGTCTTTAATTGACTTAAACTGATGTAAAGAATGAGTCTTTATTATATACCATGGCATTTACATACCTAGGTTGAAAAGACTGTCTGGGATTGGGAGCTCATGAATGACATAAAACCAATCTGGCAGAGACCATCTAAAGAAGTTGAAGAAGATGAATACAAAGCTTTTTACAAAACCTTTTCCAAGGTAAGCTCTGGATATCAAGATTATTCCAAAGCAAGAGATTGGCTATAGTATCTCCTGTTGTGTAAACAAAACTGAGCGCTTACAGGATGGGCTATTTCTGAAGAAATAACTGGAGTCAGAATAGACCGAATGGCAGAGAGCTTAGGAGGTATAGCATCTCATTCAGGAGTTAATCTTTTTTCCAGAGAGAAGGTACTGCCACCAAGTGTTGAATAGCCTAGGTTTGAGAAGTAACATATTTCAGCTCATATGGAGCTTACTGATGTGTTTAAATGTTGACAGGGAAATTTCTATTTAGTCTGAAAGTGGTGGTGCTTGTGTTGTACATGGTGGAAGAAAGAGGAAGATAGGTTTCTAGAAACAACATTGTCTTTACGTGTAAATACAGTATGATGTGTTACTTGAGAGGCTCTTACTGTGCTGTTGTGATACTGGTATTGGTTACTCTGCTCTTGGTAACTTTACATTGGTTGGCTTGTAAAAATAGAAAAAATAATAAAAAACCACCAAAAAAACCACCAAAAAACAAACCACTAGATCTCAAGGAGTGTTAATTCTATGTAAGTAATTTGGCTGAATGTGGAACTTTTGTCTCCATAATAGATTTTAACAAAGCACGGTTGGATAGTTTGATTGTAAAATAGTTGCACTTAATTGGCAAACACATGTTATTACTGGAAGTGTATCAAGTCACTGGTATTTTCCCCATGTCAATTAAAAGAATTCTCTCTTCACAGGAACACGATGACCCAATGGCTTACATCCACTTCACTGCTGAAGGGGAAGTAACTTTCAAATCTATCTTGTTTGTTCCTAATTCTGCTCCGCGTGGCCTGTTTGATGAATATGGATCCAAAAAAAGTGATTTCATTAAGGTAGGACACGCAAGTGTGTGGGTATGGCTTCATGTCCAGAAAAAAAAAATGCAAACATAACCTGGCTGCTGTTTTCTCTCCTAATTCAGCTGTATGTTCGAAGAGTGTTCATCACCGATGACTTCCATGACATGATGCCCAAATATCTTAACTTTGTTAAGGGTGTTGTAAGTATTATAAGTCTTTCTTGAATTTGATTATTTTTTTTAATCTTCAAATACTGTTAGCTATACTTACAAAGTTACTTCCTCAACTAGGTGGATTCTGATGATCTTCCTTTGAATGTATCTCGTGAAACACTTCAGCAGCATAAATTGTTAAAGGTAAGCGAATTGATCTTAAACTCCTTCATTGTAAATACATAACAGTACCAAGATTTAGAAGAATAGCAGCTTGCTTCATTTTACTTTATATAAGGAGGATGAAATTAAAGTCCAGGAAACCCAAGCATTACTCTTTTTGGACTAACTCTGTTCCCTTTAAATCATGGACACTTAAGTGTCATGAATCCATTCTTTGCAGTGAGGTTGAATTGAGGATTCTTCCAAGTGCTTACTGTTATAACTTGGTATTGTTGCTTTTTTTAGGTGATCAGAAAGAAACTTGTTCGCAAAACTCTTGATATGATCAAGAAAATTGCAGAAGAAAAATACAACGACACGTTTTGGAAAGAGTTTGGTACTAATGTAAAGCTTGGAGTTATTGAGGATCACTCCAATCGTACACGACTGGCTAAACTTCTTCGCTTCCAGTCTTCTCATCATGAAAGTAACCTCACTAGCCTTGACCAGTATGTGGAACGAATGAAAGAGAAGCAAGACAAAATTTATTTCATGGCAGGTTCCAGCAGAAAGGAGGTATGTGAGCATGGAAGAAAGGGGGAATGGGAAAAAAGCAGTACCATAAACATTGTGAACTGTGTATTTGTTGTAAATGTGGAGATTCCACGCTTACGTTACTACTGCAGTTCAGTTTTCCTTGTACCATCGCTTGTCAAACAGTTGTACAGGTTTCAGTAGCTGCTAGTACCAATCCAGTTGAACTGGCATCTCATCTTTTTTTATCATCTTAGGCTGAGTCCTCACCATTTGTTGAACGTCTTCTGAAAAAGGGCTATGAAGTGATCTACCTGACTGAACCTGTAGATGAATACTGTATTCAGGCTCTGCCAGAGTTTGATGGGAAGAGGTTTCAGAATGTAGCAAAAGAAGGAGTTAAGTTTGAAGAAAGTGAAAAGTCTAAGGAGAGTCGGGAAGCCTTGGAAAAGGAATTTGAACCACTCTTAAACTGGATGAAAGACAAAGCTCTAAAAGACAAGGTAAAATGTCATGCTATATGTAATGCTTATTTGAAATGCTGTTGTACTTACGACAACACACCTTGCAAATTGAGTGTAGACTTGACAGTAGCTTCTCTGTCTCTCTATGGATAAATATGTTGTTTAATACCTTCATTTCAGGAAGATAATGAGTTAGAATGTTATCTTTAGAGCCTTCAGAAAATACTGAAGTGACAGGAAATTTTCAGTTATTTACTTTATTCCTTGTATAAGCTATTAGCTCTGAACTTACATCTAGGCTTTTTTTTTTTTTTGACAGATTGAAAAAGCTGTGCTATCTCAACGCTTAACCCAGTCTCCATGTGCTCTTGTGGCTAGTCAGTATGGATGGTCTGGTAACATGGAAAGAATCATGAAAGCTCAAGCTTACCAAACTGGGAAGGATATATCTACAAAGTAAGCTTTCAGTTATCTAGTAGCAGATGTGAAATGTAATTGATGGCCTCCCTTCCACCTGGTTCAGATGATCCTTCATATTTTTTAGGTCACTTATAACCAAGTTGCAGTGTCCATTGTAGCCTTTCGTTTTATTTCAAAGCCCAGTATGTAAAAGTGCGTGGTCAGCAAGACTCATCAGTGGCACTTGCTATTTGTCATTTGGTGACAAAAGATGATGAATTGTCATAGTAACATGAATACTCCTTAGAGTTAAGCTAGTATTAAAGTGGTGGCGGGGTGGGGGAAGAGGAATACACTTGTTACGCTGGCTGTAATCATGGTTTTAAAGATGTAGCTGGGTCCTGTACTTTAAAGCTTAGTTATGAAACTTCTCTTTTCAGTTACTATGCTAGCCAAAAGAAGACATTTGAAATTAACCCCAGGCATCCACTGATCAAGGACATGCTGAGGCGAGTCAAGGTAAACAAATAGCAGTAGAGAGATATTGACTAATTGGTTGCATACAACCCAGTTAACAGTTCTGTTTTTTAATGCTCTTTCACATTAGGAAAATGAAGATGACAAAACAGTTTCAGATCTTGCAGTGGTATTGTTTGAAACTGCAACTTTGAGATCAGGATATATGTTACCAGACACTAAGGAATACGGAGACAGAATAGAAAGGATGCTTCGTTTAAGTTTAAACATTGACCTGGATGCAAAGGTTAGTTTGCCTGCAATTTGGGGCTGATAATTGACTTACTGCTGCTACATCTTACAAAGCAGACACCTGATAGACTTCACTTCATGTATCCAGCTTCTTACACCTAGGTGGGCCACCAGGAGCCCAGTTCAGGTAGCTGGGTGGGAAACTGATGAGTCTGTACTTCGTGTTCATGTCTTCCCTTCCACTGCTCTTTCCAGTTCCTTGAGATTCTGCTCTTTCTTTGTGCTTCTCAGTATTGTCCTGTCCTTAACTAAGTGGTGGTTCTGTGGGAGTAAATTAGGGGCCAAGGCAAATGTGCCCAACTCATTAATGGAGAAATGCATAAGTGGGTATAGATAATATAGGTTTTCATAGTGCTGTGCAGGAACTTATGCTGGATATCTTGCTGGAGGAGGCATGATAGTGTGTCAATGCTAAACAGAACTTGCTTTCTCCTTCAGGTAGCTTGGGGCAAATGTTAGGAACAGATAGTGAATACTTCCATAGGCTGTATTTAGCTAGTGCACAACTACTAAACATCCTAAGCAAATTGACTGTGACCTTCCTACAGGTGGAGGAGGAACCTGAAGAGCCTGAAGATGCAGCTGAGGAGGCAGAGCAAGATGAAGAGGAGGTGGATGCTGATGCTGAAGATGGTGAAACACAGAAGGTAAGGTCTCAAGTTTGACTCTCCTTACCAGTACTTATGTGCAGTTCTGTCTGTCATGCTTCCTGGCAACAAACTTATTCACTTGGCTTTTGTAACACTAGTTTTTAGCGTGAGGTTTTCCAAACTTTTTTTTTTTTTGGGGGGGTGGGGGGTGTGTGTGTGGAGGAAATGATACTTCATTCCTTATCAAACCATATTATTAAAAAAAACACTAAAAATGTTCAAGGTTGGAGCTAAATTAAGCTTAAGAGATTGTAACAGTGCCTTATGGCAAGAAAACAGCAGCAAATCCTCTATAGTGAACTTAATGTTATCTGTTGGATTTCCACAGCTTGCGGGCTTACAACATCAACAAATGGGCAAGAATATAGTTTCAAATGCTTACAATACAGACTTGCAACAGCACTAGAGACAACAGTATGACCTTTAAGCAGTTACCTGTTGTGTGAAGTTACGGATATGCTGAACACTTCCAACACCACAGTTTCTTGATAACATTAGCTTTTAAAGTCATGAGGTCCCAACTGGACCTGCTTTCTTGGGTTGCTTTTGGAAGAGTCCTGCAAGATGACATCTGACGAGCACAAATACATAGAGATGTACTTGCCTACTGTTAAATGTCAGATTACTGAAGAATAGTTTTGAGGAATAATGCTTACTGTACTATAGCTACTTAATTTTGATGCCATTACTATTGCATTTACACAGCAGTATAATTTGCAATGACAGTAATATAAAGGAGCAAAGTTATGTTGTATTTGTTGGATTAGCACACTTAAAGATTAAGGTTTCTGACTACTAACTGGAAAGCAGATGTGCTTCCTAGCTCTGCAATCGAGTAGAATAGAGCTGCTAACAGCACTAATACTTTCTAAGCTATCTTTCAGCCACAGTAATAAAGATTACATGGTATACTAGATCTACTGCTAGCAGTTGAGCAGATAGGAAAAAATACTTTTATTTTTTTACTCTTAATAGCAAAGGCTTAACATGCCATTATTTGAACAGAAGTTTGACTTTAATACTTCCTTAAGTTGTATTACTTAATGGTTTGGAAAGCATCAGCAGTACTTGCATTTAGTTCTTGTAGCCTTTTCCACTTTCAAGCAGCAACATTCTGATCCTCTCTTTGTCTCCACAGGAATCCACAGATGTGAAAGATGAACTGTAAGCTGCACTCAACTACTGTCCTGCATTGGGGGGTTAGGAGGGAATGTGAATTAGATTGTTTTGTTTTTTTCCACTGTAAAATGTTGAGGGATGGTATGGGGTTTAAGGGTAAAGGAGGATTTTTTTTAAGTTCACTTTTCTAAAAACATTCCTCATGAATGTAAATTTGTATTATTTAACTGACTTGGTGTAAAATCTTGTCATGTACAAAATAAAATGTTCCCAAACACCACTAACTCTAAATTTTACATAGTAAGCTCATCTTGCGGGTTTGCACAAAGAAACAAAGGGATCATCTTGAGTGTTCAGGTCCTTTGTACAACAGGCAGTTTGCAGCCCTTGTGCCTTTCCACATCAGCACGGCCACACTTAACTGTGTAGCATATGCCTATGGTTGGGTTTTGTCTAAACAAACCTGCCCTGCTGTTTGTTTAGCCAAAATGTACCTCGCATCAGAGAGCTGCCCTGAACTTGCTTCTTGACATAAGTATTCAAGAAGTTATATATCTCCTGACATCTTAAAGATACAGCATTTAAAAATGGCATTGGAACTGAAGCCCTGCCAGCTTGTGCTGGACTATGTGACTTGACTCCACTGTCCAGAATAGGCACTAAATGTGTGAACACCACCACCCAGAAGTGGCTTGCTGCCTGTGAGCTTATCCTTGTCCTCTCTGGCATTTGGTAACCCTGCCTTTGACTTGCGTAGCTACAGCGGTCCTGCTTTCTACAGGGTGTTTTTTAAAGGTGCAATCTCTCATCTCATCTCTTACTCCTTAATGTTGCTGTTACTAAACTTTTTCATTCCTGTTTTATGTCTTTTTACAATAGTAAAGCACTGTGGAGACTTAATCTAACTTGAGCTAAATCTGTTGACAACAAATTATAATGTAGACAGGTTGAACTGGAGGCACTGCTTTCTCTTGTGTTCATTTTATTAGCTTTATGTGGTGTTTTGATGAAGCACTACACTTCCTCACTAGTGCCTCTACTTTGAAACATCTTCATGGTGTTGGTAGAGAGTGTGTACACTGAAGGTTTTGGGTTTTTTTGCCTTCCTCTGTGGAAGAAGTACATAGGAGTGGTACTTCTATACAGTGAATCTACTTAAGAACCACTCTTCTGTTTTGTTAACAGAACTTACTGTGAAGTTTGAGGGTTTTGCAATCTGAAGCAAAATAAATAAGTTTTCTAATTGGATGAGGGCACTAAACACTGACCTGAAGAACTTGCTTTTCGTTTACTAGGCTTCTGTGTTGCCCAAATACTGTTCCCGTGCAATAAATACAAGTGCCATGTACCTGTGTGATTACTGAGTTAGGGTTTATACAGAGATGTTGGCTGTATTGAAGTAGGCTGTTTGGAACTTGAAAAAATAGGAGCTTTGGGGTTTTTTGAGGGACTTTCTTATGGTGGTTTTGGTTTTTTGTTCACTGTAGCATTAGATGCACTGAGAGCCTTTTGTTGTTATAACATGCCGTGCAGTCTAACCCTAGAGTGTAGTTCAGCAGCTAGCAATATCAGCTTTAAGAGCAGTCCTTTGTTAGTGAGTTACTGAAAAGGGCAGGTGCACCATTTCTTCTCACGGCAGTGCAACTTTTGTCTTTTGTGCTCTGTAGCAATCAACTACTGCTGAGGTTCTAATACTTCCTAAATTACCACTTCCAGCAACGCACTTCTGAGCATATTGTCAATGCACACCCTGCTCTATTTGACCAGCCTGAGTAGCAAATGTGGCCCAACCATGCAGTAGCCTAAGAGCTTGTGCAGCTATAACTTACCAAAGAGTATTGGAAGCCTACGGTTGCTTGCTACAGTATTCTCAATCTGTTTAAGTTTACAAGTAATTAAGCCAACCTTTGCTCTGTTGCACAGCTGAAGTGCTTAATGCCTCCACTGGTTTTAGGATGACATCTGATTCAATTTCAAAAACAATAAAGGGCACACTTGCGAGTCATGCTTTGTGGTGCTTCATCTTCCCCAGCTGAGGATGTCAAGTGCAATGTAGCTGGGATCCAGCTGCTTTCTCTACACTGGAGTGACAAGTGTTTGCTATTAATAAGCACAAAGTACAGGTGTAGGCTTGTATTGTTTTGTGGGGTTTTTTTGCTGGGTCTGTGAAGTAAAATTGCTTCCAGCATTGATGCTATGTCTCCCAGTCATACTAAGGCTGTTTCTTTCAGTACTGGAGTCCTGCAGGTGTCACCTCTGCTTTTAAAACCCAGTGTATGGTCAGCTTTGCTGTTCCTAAATGGTCACTAATGAGAACAGTTCCCTCAGTGCTAGAAAAGGCTGAGGTAAAACAGATGCTCCCTGTTGCTCAGTTTCCATTAGCAGCAGGATATATTTAGAAATCAAAGCCAAATTAGTAGTAACTTCCCTCTGCAGCCTTTAAATCTGAAAAACCTTTAGAAAATAGGGAGAAGTGCATCCATCTGTTGTGTCAGAAGTCAACAACACGACAGAGGTGATACTCTGACAAAGTGCAAGTAGCAGGGAAGGGTTGGAGAGTCATGGCTCTTTAAAGGAATAACTGAAAAACTGCTGTTCCTGCTCTAGTTAGAGGAGGAACAAATACCACTGAACTGCCCCATCTTGTCTTTTCAATAAACTTTGTCTTTTGCTGAGGTGGAAGGTTGTCCATCTCTGCTTTCTTTAGGTACAGTGAAAAGTAGTTTCACTGAACTTAAAATGTTTTCATCAATTAATTTCATTTGGGCTTAACATCTGAGATGTAGTTGAGGCCTTTTTATCAATGACTGCTCTCACTGATAAAAGCGTGTGAGATTGAGAGTACGTAATCTAGTAGTAACACTAAGTACTAGTGTTACTGGTACGTCTACATGGGCACATAAGAGCAGGGGAGGATCTTGACCCACCTCAGCTGCTTTTCTAGAGCAGCCAGCAGTTGCAAAACTGTGAGAGCGAAGGCACTTACACATGCAGACGAACTATAAACTTCTCTTTCTAGGAAAACCAGTTCCAACTTATGTAAACACATATAAAGTAACAGTTTCAGAGCTAGAACAGATGTGAAAGAAGCACTTTCAGTGGTCGCTTCTGGATCCTTCTGCTGTAACGAGCTCCAAGTACTTTGCCAGTAGGAATTACGAAGGGTTTTTGTTTCCTTAATGGGTAATATGTCAGATTGTGGTTTTCTTTCCACGTTAAACTGGAGTGAGACCTGAGGATGAAGCCTGTGCTTTGTCTGGGTATCTTACTCAAGGGAAAGCAATCCCCAACCTTCACAAGCTCTACTGCACAGCATTCAAAACCAGGTTGTTGTGCCATCTTTGCAGGATGTTGATTTGTGGATCTTCCCGCGTTCCTGGTATGAGAGTTTTGTGGTGATCCTATCTCAGGACTGAAAGGTAAATCTTCACTTGTTATCTCAGAGTTTTGTATATTTACAGCTATGAAAATCACCCGTAAACAGAAGATGCCTAAATGGAGTCTAAACGTACATAATTTCAGTGTTATCTGTACATACTTGCCCCGCTTTAACTAATACAACCAAGTTGTAAGATCCTCCCCAGCAGACCAAAGTAGATTTCCTGTCAGTAATAAACAGAAAGCCAATGTAACTGCTGGTACACCAGTTAGCCAGCATTAGAAGTCGTCCAGTGCAAGAAGTGCTGCAATAAGGAATCTTTCTTACTTGGACATGCTACTTACTGTACCAGGTTCTGGGTTACATCCAGTAATGGAAGTTAAAGTCTAAACAGGGTGGAAATGCCAACAGGTAAGTGGGGCTCTACTACAGATGAACAGGTAAGCTTATTAGGGCTAATGAGTGGCCAGAAAAGCTTGACTTTTCAATATACTAAACTTCCTATACTTATTAATCAGCCTAAAAGTTTCAAATTCCATCAGACTCACCCATGTGAGTTTACATCTTTCATTGTGAAGGATACTTACACTGCAATCAAGTTGAGGAAATCATAAGCATTTTGGCACAGAACCAATTGGACTTTTAAGAACAGTATTCATCATACATTTATTTTTAATGCTGCCTGTAACCCTGCTTAAAGGAAATAAAAAGAAGTATTAAGGGAGTACAGTTTTTCCACGTCTGGCTGTCTGCAGCTGAGACAGTTGAACAAATATTTTATCAGTTCTAGTTTTCACAATGTAAGTAAATTCTGGTCACTGTTCTGAAGTCTGAACTTTGCTTGATCTTGCTTTTAGACCCAACAGTTCTGTTTTCAGTTCTCCAGGCTTAGGAGGTATTTCAGGTATACTCTGTTAAAAACAGAGAAAGATGTCAGTGTTGTGGCAGAAGCAAAACTCAACTCACAAAACAGTACATGTGCATGCTCTGTAAGAGACAGCATTATAGCTACATTGAGATTATACTGTCCTCTTTTTCTGAGCACAGAGTAGCTCTTACATGCAAAGTATCTTAAAAATTAACCTATTACCTTTTTATAATTTGACTTTTATTTCAAAGTAGCAAAATATGATTTGAAAAAAAGGAGGAAAAGGAAGAATGGGCAGTTTGTTTAAAGGAACAAAGCTTCTTTTTGCCATTTAAGAAAGTAAGTATGGTTGAGATGTCTAGTATTGCTTTGAAGTGCCAGTTGAAGTTTCCACGCATTCTTTTTCTTCGTGACAGAAGAAAAGGTTTTACTGCTTCTACCTTTCTGGTTTAGAAATTAAGCGCTGAAACTGGAGATGAAATTTAAAAAAGGAAAAGATACCAGATGACATGGCACTTTAAAAACCATACCTCCTCAAAATTCATGGTGGTTTAAAGAGATGTAGATCATGAAATCATTCTGAATAAATATGCTTATTTGCCTGTAATGAAGGCTACAGTAGAGACTATGAAAATACATAAATTCTTATACATCTATCAATGACTTATGCCTCATTACTTAAATGCTGACATGTTAGCTCAAGCATGGTAGTTTTTGAACTTATTTCTGATTTGAATATAGCACAGTGTTTTTAAAAAACAGAAGTATACAAGAGCAGAAGGACGAGATAAGGCTTACAAGTTAGAAGGCCTCCAAGAGATCAAATCAACTATTAACATCCCTGGCAGATGGTCTCACTTGGAGCTNGTAGGTCGAGGCCCGCCCCTCGCGGAGGCGTATCTTGCTGTGGATGACGCGGAATAAGTCGTGACGTGGGCACCGAAACTCTGAGACTGCGAGGGGGTCTAAGCGCGAGGCGAGGCGCGGCCCTGCGACCCTCCGGGCGCAGCTCAGCTCAGCCGCCTGCCCCCGCCCCCGGGCCGCTGCTCCTGCACGGGGCCGCCTCGAGCCGCTTCCCCGCCGGCACCGGCACCGCCCCCCCAGCCCCTCCCTCTCCGGGCCGGCCGGCCGGCTGCGCGCTCCCATTGGCCGCCGCTGCCCACGGGACCGCGGGGCTGCCCGGCAGGTCGGTTGGGGCGCTGAGGCGCTGG
>VXBL01007903.1:537215-594321 GCA_013400195.1 Aramus guarauna | reverse complement strand
CCCCCAGCCCCTCCCTCTCCGGGCCGGCCGGCCGGCTGCGCGCTCCCATTGGCCGCCGCTGCTCACGTGACCGCGGGGCTGCCCGGCAGGTCGGTTGGGGCGCTGAGGCGCTGGGGGTGGGGGCGGCGGGGGGCGGCCGGCGCGGCGGTGACAATAGCCCCATCGGCGCCGGGAGCCTCCGCCCCCGGGCATGGAGGCCGAGGAGTTGGGCAGGTACCGGCAGGGGCCCGGAGCCCCGCTCAGGCCTCGCGTTGGGGATCGCCGTTGTCCTTTTCCTCCTTCCCCCGCTGCCGGGGCCGGGGGGAGCCGGGGCCGGGCTGTGGCGGCCCCTCGTTACTCCCCTTCCCCGAGCCCGTCGTGGGCANGGGGAGCTGTGCGTGTAGGGGTGGATTTGTAAAGGATTTAATCTTTGCTTTTGTTCCAGTGAACATATATTTTTCTCTTGTCTTCTCTCTTTGATTTTTAGCGTGAACTGCAGGGGGGGGTGTGTAAATCACTACCTTTTCCTTATGGAACTGAAAAGATTTATTTAAATGTTTCATAATACATCAATAAAAAAATACTGTGTTTCTGAACCCATGAAAGAGATCTAAAAAATCCATATGAGGGTTAGAGACAGGGGTAAAAGCTCTCTCTCATCTCATTGTCATGTGATTAGAGGACTTTTCCATCGTACGGTGCAAATGTTCCTCTGTTTAAAGGGAATTTTATTCCCTTTATAAGAAGCAGACTTTATACATGCATAAGAAGACTTCTTGGTTAGAGACTGTTCTTGTATTAGATGCTTTCACATCTTTCTTACTTAATCTGTTGTGCTCTGTACAATTAAGCATTTACTGCATTATGGACTGGATTCTACCTGTCCCTGATCCGAGGATCAGGTTTTGTTCTGTTCAGTAACTGCACAAGTATTTTATATAGAATGGAACTCTTACAGCAGAGAGGGTTGAGGTATTACTGTGCTTTGAAAATCCTCCATGACTTTGTCGGGCAACAGGAGTCTGACAGACCTATGTTCAAATTTATTCTGCTTGATTCAGGGTAGGTAGTTGGTTCAAAGTCTAGTGGCCTGATCACAGGACTGTAGGCTATTGTCACATAAATCTGATTTACAGTTGGGTTCTTAAATACCCATTGTATAATAGAGAATGATTCTTTTTTTTTTTTTTTGAGATATTTCTATATATCAAAAAGTTATTTGGTGTGTTTATGGATAGCCCTGAGATTATTTAGTGAAAATTTACTGTTCAAGAAATCTTTCCTATGTATTTACATGGCAGTAGAATCTATGGATAAGAAGGTGGCTGCGTAGGTAGAAGGGAATGACGGTATGGAGCAGAAGCTTGTGTTGGGGTGTGAGGGCTGAACGTGACTAATAAATCTGTGGACCAAAAAAGCTGTATATGGGAAAATGTCTTTGTGCACGGAAGGAGGCTGAATCTCTGTGTTTGAATGCTTTGTACAGAATAAGTGCAATATTTGTGTTAGGGTCCCATGCGGGATAATTGGACAACATCTGGCACTTTTGTTAAAGCTGTTTAATAATCTGCATAGTAACTAATGCTATGTGTATGCGTTATGTTTTGTCACCCCAAATGATTCATCCATTCTGTATGTTATCAGGCAAAGTAACTGATGTAATGTTAAGAAAATCTACAAGTTGAGAAAGTCCAAAGGGCTTTAACTCAGCTGTGTTGTAAATTGTTAGTAAGTTTGATAGACAATTTGCCTTAGTAACGTGCTACAGAGCTTTTTTCCCCAGAAAAAAAGGGAAAAGCTCTATGCTTTACTTACAAATGTTGTGATTCTTAGTAGATTCTTAGATTATAGTAATCACAAGATAACTGTACTGTTAATGTTGGGTTTAACATCCCCTGACACCAGCTAAGCACTCAGACTGCTTAGTGGGTTTGGATAATTTACTGTCTTGTTAATAGAGTCGTTGGAGAATGTAAGTGCAGTACATACCAGCCTTGATAAAGATTGATGTTTACAGTCTATTATATACATCACTAAAATTCTAAATTGTTGATGAATTATGTCTCTCTTTTTCTCCCTTTCTAAGATACTACGCGTATCTTCAGCAAGCTCAAGCTTTTTACACGTTTCCATTCCATCAGATGATGACTGCAGCGCCTAACATGGAAATCATGAGTGAGCAGCCGACTCTAGAGGGCATTCCAGAGCCAAACATTGCTCAAGAGCCTCCAAAAGGTAGTTCGAGCAGGCTGTGCTCAGTGAGCTAAAACATTAGTAATCGACTGGGGGGGGGGCAGAAGGGAATTACTGATCTCAAACTGCTTCTTTGGACCTATTGGATTTCTTGATGCTCTTTGAAGAACTATTGATTACTTGTATTCTTTAAGTAATGTTTGTTACCAGACAATTAAAAAGATAAGAAGTAAACCCAGGTGATAGTATTCACATTGTCCAGTCTCACAACATTACCTTGTTCTAGGAAAAGCAGGGGTTTGTTTCAATAGATAAACATAAATTTTAGCTGATTTCATGGTTTTTAATATGTTGGAGAAGCTTTCTTTTTTCAGTCTGAGTTCATTTTTTTTTTAAATTTCGGCAAGAGAAGTACAGTGTAATACGGTTTATTTGAAATATTTTTGTTTAAATGGTGTTTTAATGTGTTGCACAGTAAGTAAATAGTGAATTGCTTATATACAGTAACATTTGTTTGATTTTAGTGAGGCTTATTTAAACAAATACAAACAATGCAGTGTTGCATGTGTCTTGTATGTGCCACAAGTTTCATAGTTTACGCACTTGTACATTGCCTTTCTTTTTCCCCCACTAGTATTTTGTACACTTATGTTTTATACTAACCATGCCAAGAAAAAATCTCTTGTTCTGTTACTCCTATGCTTGCTCTTTACTACATAAAAAGCCAGTGATGTCTGCCATGCTTAAATTCTGATTCTATAGCAAATATTCACATACTGAGTTTTGTTTTGCTTTTCATATGTAGATACAGATCAGAGCTCTCTGTACCAAGGTAACCTATCAGCCAGTTCATGCAATCACATCCTTTTATGAGCTTCAATTCTTCTTTTTTTAGTGGTAATGCTTGGCCAAATGAAATCATAGGAAGAAAAGCTCAATTTTTAAAATTGTCACAACTGCTCTATTTGTTCACAGTACTATTCACTACAGTTAGGAAGCATCTTAAGTGCTATACAGTGAGGCTTCTTTTGCAGCTTTATTATTGTGTAAGATGATGTCAACGTGACCACACTGTTTGACTACACTTTCAAGTATTTTTAGATAATTGTAATCTTCTGTTATGAAGCTGTTCCCTAATATTTTTGCAAGAATGGAAAGCTGAGTAAGGTCTTCAAAAGCTGGGCTTGAAGATTTACCAAATGTGTGTGAAACCTGCAGGAGCATTTATGAACTGCAAACATTTGGAGTCCAGCTACCTGCTGTGATAAAAAAAGTAAAATTTTTAGTATCACCCTCTGAAGGGCTGCCCTGGCATGGTTCATCTTTCATGACAGTGTCTCATTGTTAGGTACCTGATCAGCATGAGAGGAGAACATAACCCTGCTTCATTTAAAACATCCAACTCAGAGCAGTCAGAATATACCGGTGGCATTTTGCCGTCACATGAAAAACCTCCTAGTTCTTCAAGGAGTAGGAAAGAAGCTGCTAATGTGCCTCACCAAGTCTGTGCCCTTCTAGTCTCTCCTTCACTGTAAGCTTGAGTACTGCTACTTACATCTTTCCTAAGCAGTTGCTCCAATGATGGAGTGGGACTTTCACGTGACTTTTGTCCTTCTTGTAAGAAAGCTGAGTGCAAACAAAACCAGCCCAAACTTTCATATTTAGAAGCTGAAGTGTGGATAGTAGACTAGGACTTGCTATCGCATTCCTGGAAACCTAAGCTTTGATGTTCTGGCATAACTTCCAAAAGAAGTTAAACTGTTTCTGAGGGATTGTTACATACGGCAGCTAAGCAACATAACCTAGTCATGAGGTTATTCTTGATTGTACCCTAAGTCAGTGTAGTTGCCAGTGAGTAGCGTGTGTCTGTGGTACAGCAACACCCAAGCTAGCTCTATGTTGAGCCTGAAAAACCAAGATTCATCTGATAATTGTTTAAATTAATGAATTTTGAAGGTAAATTTAGCTGTCTGATTTCTTTTGTATCCATACATTTAGCTCAGTCTTTTTGAATGTCCACGCTGCAACATTAGAAATGTACAAAAAGGATATTTGCTGTGTGTTTCAGAAGTTAAAAAAGGAGGAAGGAAAAGAAAAGCCAAAGCAACTGAGCCAAAGCAACCCAAAAAGCCTGCTGCTAAAAAAGAAAAGTCAGCCAAGTCAAAAGGCAAACAAGAAAAGATCACAGATACTTTTAAAGTCAAAAGAAAAGTGGACCGTTTTAATGGTGTATCTGAAGCGGAACTTCTGACCAAGACTTTACCTGACATTTTAACATTTGATCTGGACATTGTAATAGTAAGTAACTCACAGTTACAAGATCGGGTAGAAAAGTGAAGTAGTCTGTACACACTGGCTAAGATTTACATTCCTTCTGCTTACTTATCTGTATTGCTTATGTGGCAAGATCTTGCAAGATAAAAGTATATAAACTGTTTCCTGTGTGCAGAGCTGCTTTGCATTTTCTGTTAAAAATCATAGTTGTAACTTCTGAGAAATCTTAAGGCTTACGTATACTACATAGTCATGAGAGACCGTTACTTGACACTTTATTTACTGGAAGCACTGCACCAGTGGCTGTAAAACACAGCTGCTCTTTTGACATTGCACATCTAAATGAGACACTGCTGTATCGTTGTCAATTTTTTTAAATAATGATGGAAGTTACTACTAACACAGTTTTGTTTATTGACAGTGACTTAAAGAGAATTGAATAAGTGTCCTTACTGTAACTTGATTAAATCCCTGACTAGCAGGCCATGTTCTCATCGTTAAAATGGACTGGTGTCTTTGTAGATTGGCATAAACCCTGGCTTGATGGCAGCTTACAAAGGACATCATTACCCTGGACCTGGAAACCATTTTTGTACGTTTTTGTTTTCCTTTCTTCCTATACAATTTGCAGAACTTTGTTAGAACTTGTGGCATTTTAAACAAACTGGTTTGGTTTTTNTTCCTTTTTTTTTTTTTTTTTTTTTTAATGCAGAGAGGGATTTTGCTTTTAAACATCCAAGAGTGATTTAAATCCCCTAATTACTTCTGTCAAATACTGAACATAAAAAGGAATAAAAGAGGAATAATCAGTGACTTTCTGTGCAGGTTTAGAATTGACATGTAAACGCAGTTTACCAGATTATATTACCAAGTAACATCTTGGTGTGCTAGTGTGCAACATAAGGAATAAAAATTAAATCTCTAGTACTTGAGTTACCAAGGGTAAGTCAATATGCGTAAAATAAAACTACAGAGTTTTTCCAAAAAATGCATTTCAGCAAGCCCTCTTTTGTTTGCATTTATTCATCTCTTCGAAACAAGCTTTCTAACTGATGAAAAAAGCAAAAACCATTGCCCTTTCCCAGCAGGCATATACATCCAGCATACCTGATTCTCCGGACAGGTATTTTTTTCCTAGGTATTTTTCCATTTTAAGTAACATTTTCCGCAGCACGTTCTCCTAAAGAAAGATCGTACCTGACCTCTGTTGAAATGCTCCGTTTTGCGTACTGGGAGCCATTCCAGCTGTGGTAGTAGGGAGCTCCACATGGGCTCATTTGCAGCCCTGTGATGCTCCTGCTAAAATGCTTCTGGTGTACAGCAGACTTGTAAGTCAGGCTTAGGTATTTCTCCAGTGCCTCCTTCACTGAGAAGCAGACCGGATACATGTGCTCTGGCAAATCCAGGTGTTTGTAAGCTTCCCGGATCATTAGGAACTAGCTGTGGTTAATTTGTGTTTAAGAGATTGGCAGTGCCCAACACCCAAACTATACTTTAATACACTAAATATGAATGTAAGATATTAACTGGTTCTGTCAGAGATGCCCAGTGCAGGAGAAGCGATGACAGGGTTGTAAAAGAAAGCTGACACTTGCTGCATTTGCTATCTTCTTTTCCACAAAAATCCATATTGATCACATTCACTCCCTGAGGAAGTGAATCACAAAATCTAAAGCTGTTTCTGAATGTTTAGAATAAAAGTCTGGTTTCCATACACAGGATCCGGGTGAGGAATTCCTGTTGTTCACTAGGGATTTTCTATCCTTTTGCAGTAGGTAAATTTTGGCTATTTTAAACTTTTCGAGACAGGGCAGTAGTCTTCTCAAAGTAGCTGATGCTCTGTTAACATAAACTTTTCCTTTAGCATTCTAGTACTCTGATAGTTGAGGGGGGTTTTTGGTTTTGTTTTCTTTTCTTAGAAAAAGGCAAATGCATATGTATCTTCCTACTTCACAGGGAAATGTCTGTTCATGTCTGGTCTAAGTAATGAACAGCTGAACCATATGGATGACCACACCTTGCCACATAAATATGGGATTGGATTTACAAACATGGTTGAAAGGACAACACCTGGAAGCAAAGACCTTTCCAGGTAGGATAACAAGAGGAAATATCATGCTTGTTAATTAATTAATAGTTGTGATTATAATTTTGAGTACTTTCTCTTTTAGCAAAGAGTTTCGGGAAGGAGGACGAATTCTGATGCAGAAGTTACAAAAGTATAAACCTCGTATAGCAGCTTTCAATGGAAAATGTGAGAACTCTGGTTTTTAAATGAATTTGTTATGTCAGTAGCTTGCCCTTTTTTTTTTTTTTGGTTTTTTTTTGGTCCCCTTATCCTATCTTCTTTTCATTTTAGGTATTTATGAAATTTTTAGCAAAGAAGTTTTTGGAATAAAAGTTAAGAACTTGGAATTTGGACTGCAGCCACACAAGGTGCCAGATACAGAAACGGTAAATATTGATACTTAGAAACAAAACCTCAGTGCTCCATTTTGGTTATTTCAAAAGTAACAAAGTCTCAGGACTTGCACGCACTTACAGTACTGTTAAAGGTTGCCCAAAGTACAAGGGATGTGAAAGGCTTTTACTTAAATAAAGGGGATAGTGCAATTTTCAGACAAGTCTTTAATGCAGCTTCTTCCAACTTGCAGACTTTATTTGGGAAATGGTGTATTATGGTTAGGAGGTTAGTGCATTCTCTGAGGACTATCTAAAATACAAATAAAACATACATACTTCTATGATAACTGTCATCTACTTTCATTGGATTCTCTGTGTGCACTTCCCTGTATGCTTGTATTACTGAATTTTGACACCAAACACAACCATGGTACTAGGAGTGCCATAGTGGGGGAGAAAGAATAGTAAATCCATCGTTGTGCTATTCTGCACTACAGCTACAGCATTGCTGGATCTGGGCATGCCCAAGCACTTCCATCAGACTCAGTCTTCTTAAGCTGATTTGCAGCTTGAAATTAAATTGGACACTTCAGATAAAACAAACAGTTTGATGAAGACTGCATTAGTCATAGACAACTAGTGCTGGCAGCTACCTCAAGAGATGCCTGTGCATCATCACAAATAGGTTTGTTTAACCTGTTCCTATAAACAAGTTAAGGCAAAGGCAATTACGCTGCCTGCCAAGGTAGCTTATTCCAAAGCGTCATTACCTTGTCAGTTCCAAAGTTTGGGTTGGTTTTATTTCTCTTCCAAATCACTAATGCTGCAAGTTTAAGCTGTCCTTCTCAACAGGTGAAGTGTTGCCATCAGAGCCTGAAGAACTGTTGGTGATAAAGTGCTTGCTTGCTTAAGTAGCTGCTAAACACTTCTGCAATAGATCTATTTGTAAGAAAGATAAATAATCCTATTTACAAGTACGTGGTCACACATACTGCACGGTAATAAAAGTATCGGATACAGGTCCTTTTTTTTTTTTTTTCTTCTGGACTAACTTTAGGTCTCTGGTTAGAATTGTTGGCAGAGATAGAGACGCTTAAGTTGGCTTCAGCCACAGTAACTCTGGAGTTTCAAACCCTGGGAAGTGTGATGCAGACACACTTGGCCAGGAATCTGGCTAATTAACCTGTGATGCCTCCCTCGCTGGTTCAGGGTGTTTGCATGCTGTCACGTACTCCTCTGGGGACGTCCTGGCTCACAGCTCCACTTGCTCAGGGAGCTCTGGAGTGTGCTCCACTCTCTGGCATACGCTTGTGAAGTGTACTTCTGGTAACGCATGCTGGTAACTGCTTCTCCTGCAGAACATGAAGAGCTGGTGGAAATTGTCCTCGTTTCAGCAGCTGATAATCGGCCCCTCTCTTTAAGACATGACATCTAGCTGGCCAAGAAAAAGGAAAGACTCCTTTTATCCTCTCCCACAGCCACCTGTGGTGTTAGTTGAAGTTTGTACAAAGGGTTAAAAGAGTGAGCTTAACTGTTAAGTTATTCTTGATACACTGAATATTAACTCACAGTTCAGGGACTAGTAATGCTTTTTTTTCTTGCTCTGTCTAAAGCTCTGCTACGTTATGCCATCATCCAGTGCAAGATGTGCTCAGTTTCCTCGTGCGCAAGATAAAGTTCATTATTACATAAAGCTGAAAGACTTAAGGGATCAACTGAAAGGCATTGCACCAAACACAGAGGTGCAGGAGGTGCAGTACACATTTGACTTGCAACTTGCACAAGGTAGAGTGGTTGTTTTGTTAGTCCTTTATTAAAACGTAGTGTAAAGTACAACACAAAAAAAACCTAGCAATTTCCCAAGCAAGAAGAAATAAAGAATTTAAGGGGAGGGAAGAGATGCGCCATCTTCTCTAAATGGTGTGGCATAGAATTACACATACTGCTCTCCTAGTACAGCCTTATTTACCTAAGGGAGGCAGGCATTATCTTGTAAAATGTGTGGCTGTTTTTTCAAGTGTTCGCTGATAAAAGTGCTCTTTGATCGGTTTTGTTCTGAATATTAATACTTGAAGTCTTCTCTTTCGGCAGAGGATGCTAAAAAGATGGCTGTCAAAGAGGAAAAATATGATCCAGGTTATGAAGCAGCATATGGAGGAGCTTACTGTGATCGTGCACCGTATGAAAGTGACCAGTGCAATTTCTCTTCAAATGGAACTGGTAAAGTGCAGTGCTTGGGGCATTCAGTCTGTAAACCAGTACTTATGAACAAATACTTAATTTTCTACCCTTTCAGTGACTTCCACAATTCATACAATGTATTTGAAGCATAGCAGCAGTTAAACTCTTACATAATTGAGGGCCTGTATAGTTTCTGTGAGAGGGAAACAAGTCATTTACTTTATTTAAAATAAACTGTCTGCAACTTCAGACTGTTTTCCCAAACTGACAAGATCTGATGAATAGACACAACTAGTGACTTCCACAGTAAACCTCTTGAGCTGCAATGACTTGTCTAACTACATCATGCTTTTCAGAGCAAAAGAGGGGGCTGCTACTTCTTTGTTTTCACTCTGAAGGAAAGCAGAGCCAGAGAATGGTGGGACTGATCAAATGACAGCGCAGTTGACATTGTTCCGTTGCTGGTGGGTCAGATGAGGGAGCAGTGCTGAAAGGATAAGTCCAGTAATCTAGCTGTAATTAAGAAGCTGGGAATTTCACTTTCCAAAATACCACCAACTAATTAAAAAATTTATGAAAAACAATGGCAGAAGTGGGAACTTTGGAGTAACCATCTTCCTCTGAAGTCTTCAATTTTCAGTCCTAATCTTACTTACATTGTCAATTGAAATTTTTCGAAAGTAAGGTAAATAGAATGCAAAATTTATTCATAGGAAACACTGTGAAGTGAGGTGTTATTTTAAACATTTAGAATATTTATATATACATAGCCACCCTTCAAAGAAGATTTGAAGAAATTCTAATTTGAGGAAATGATCTGGATCTACAAAAGTAGATGCTTAAAAGAAATAAGTTTGAACTGCAGCCTTAGTAGGTGGTTGAAAAACAGAGAGGCAAGATGGAAACTGCAAATATCTTTATGGTTTTTTAGGGGTTGCTTTGGGAGCTTGGGGTTGTTTTGTGGTTTTAGGGTGGTTTTTTTTTCCTAGTGGTATCATCTGTATTTTGATGGTTTAGTTTTAGCAAGTGGTATCAACTACATTTTAAAAACTGTATTTTATTATTTTTGTTTGTTTGAGCAGCAAGCAATCCGCAGTACTGCGAGGGGCCGTCCTTCGGTGAAGTTCCTAATGGACAATGGATGACGCAGTCCTTTGCAGACCAGATCCCAGAGTTCAGTGCTGGTGTGACACGGGAAGAAGAGGGAAGCAGTGCGTGAGAGCTGTTTCTTCTCGGCTATGCATACATGCTGCAGTTTTAATGCAGTGATCAAGATTGGTACCTCGGTTCTCCAACTGAAGCATTTTAATAGTATTTTATCTCCCCTAGTTATTTTATTTTAGTCTAAAGTAAGTGTGTGGTAGGCTCGAATCAATGAACTAGGTAATTTTAAGGAACTGTCCAAACTTTTTAAAAAAAAGTTAGCCCTTTTTTGTATATGAGTTTTATATTTAATGTATACCATTTCTTGCAGTTTTTGACAAATTTCTTTCTCATTTGTGAAGATTTCTTTGGGGTGTTCATTTTATTGCATAAATGGTCACGTAGTAGTAACAGCAGCAGGATACTTTTTCTGATGCCTCAATATTTAGCTATCTCATCATCCTTTTATATCCAGAGGGGAAAATGGGAAGCCTACCCTTATCTTACACAAAGTGGTGTTTTTAATCATGCACAGTTAAGCAAATTGTGCTTTTTAAGCCTGCCTTTTACCTTCTTAAGAAGTGCAGAAAGTTGTGTTCTGCAGCTGTGAGTACTGAGTATTTTCTGTGTCGGAAGAGAGGGCTCTGTCTGGTTAGTGATTGGACCATAACCCAGATTATGGGAGCAGAGACATCATCTCAAGTCACAACACTGGGGAGCAAAATCTGTGTCACAGAGGCCAGGGCCTAAATACACTACCTGAGCTGTCGTAGGGTAAGGTGTCCCTACCACTCCATCTCTTTCCTTTTTAAATTCCAATGTAAGGAACTGGAATTCCTTAAAAAAAAAAAAAAAAGAAACAAAACCAACCCACCCAAAACAAAAAACCCAATGGTGGTTGTTGAATTCTGTGGCATTTAAACTCTCAGTCATTTCTATGCGAATAGTCTCTCCACCTAACCTTTAGCAGGAGACAGTCCCTTTGAACAGATTGCATCACGGGGAATTGAAAGACCACATTCCCTGTAAAAATCATGTCCAGCTATGTTGTTACATTAGCACAGGGTGAAAGAGGTTTGCAATTTAGCAGTTTGTAACATTCAGTTCTCTTCAATCTTGTAAGACCTTAGAGGGTGTTCTCCTCCTTATTCCTCTTGAAGTAAGAAATACTAAGTTAAGGGCAGCTGTTCCACGCGTAAGAAGTCAGCTGTAGAAACTACAGCCCTCTTCTGAGGAACTTGTTTAAACAAGACACGTTTTTGGCCAATATTAATGACTGAGAAGTGAGAGTCCATGCTTGTGCCTAACCATCATCTTCTTTTCCTCTTCTATTGTATGAGGAAGAGATGAAGTAAAAGCAATAAGCTGATCAAAACATTGAAGTTTTGATGATCTTATGACAGTAGGTGCTTCACATACTTGAAAAATGAGATACAAACGGTATCTCCACCCTCCACGCTGGTCAGATTCCTGTACTGGTGTGTTTTATCCTTTCCTCACAGCCAGTGACGGTTGTCATGCATTGAGTGTAACTAGTTGGTGTAGATTCTAATCCTGCTGTAACAGCTCTCACTGAGATCACACACTGTCAGCCTGTTGTGAGGCAGACATGATGTTTACAGTTTTCTTCCCAAATTATGTGGCTTAATTCTGAGCGTCTTAAATCAAGAAAGTGTGCATTATGATTCTGACTGTGTTTATTAGCTTCAGCATAAAGCTGTTCAGTATATTGTCAAAAAGGTATAGGATTCGTCTTGTCTGTTATTTAAAGTGTACTGTATCATGTATTGCTGTTTACATGGACGTTTTCCTGCAGGTGCTCAAAGCATCTTGCATCAGGGATTTGTTACAATTCAATTTTATTTTTCAACAGAATTAGAAGCATGTAGTTAGCACGGCTGAGTATGTAGCACAGTAGGATATAACTACTGGAAGGCTATCCTGTTTGATTGGAAGGGAAAGGTCTCCTCTTTAATGGAGTCACCTACTAGGTTACCTAGGTATAAAGTACAGTGAAGTGTACAATGATTGTTTCACTAAATATTGCAATTCTGTGTGTACTCCCTCAGAACTGGTGCTCTTTTCATTACAGTAATGCAGAAGCTCTTAATCTGTCTTAAATCAATGTTTCACAATAAAATCAGGAATTGTATTGCAGTGTCTGTGAATGTGCTTTTGCAGCTTGCTCACAGGGGCCGAAATCCACTACAGGACATGTACTGCACAGAAACACCACGGAACAGTCACCATGCAACAGCACTCAACTCATGAAAATGCTGCGTAAGTTTTCATTTCAGGTTGTTCACTGTGGGCTAGACGACTAGAGACACCTTGTAATACTGCAAGTATTTCCTGTGTAGATTTTTCTACCAGCAGGCATTGGAGTCTCTTATTTATAAAGATTTTCCATTAAACCACACTGTCTGGTACTGAATTTCACTTCTACAAATGTTTAATGAAAATACTTCATTGTCAAGTAAAACTGTTTCCTCACCTCACGTGAAAGTTGAGATAACCCGAACTGTGTCACTGTCACTCCAGCCTCCCTCTCCAGCTATAAGCACACAAAACTGATTGCCATTTATTCATATATTTAACAAAGACTTAGTTTTCTAAAATCTGTTAATTATACAACATGTTGCATCTCAAACTATTACATACCGCAAAACATAGTATATCGATGTATTTAAGTGTTTTCAGTATCAGCTATCGGGACGAGTTAATTTGAACTTCCCTGAAGGGTCAGGAATAAACCAGTTTTCCCAGAGATCGGTGTGAACGCTGGGATAGTCCCAAGGTTTGTATCTCCCATTCCAATGAAGTAATTTAGCTTCTTGAAGAAAATGCTCTGAGTAACGGGTATCGGGACTCCAACCTGCATGGGAGTATTTAAAAAAAAGAAATAAGTAATGGAAGACAGTACAGAGTGTGGTAAATGCAGTTTCAGGTTTTTGCAGGGGTGCAACTATTTTGTTTGCTTGAGCTGTTCAGATACTTGCATAATGACAGCCCTGAGGAACCCCCACACACACACAGAAAGCAGGAGTAATGAGCACTGGGGGAATCAGGAATTACATGGTGTGGATCTGAGGTATTAGGTAATGCATTGAGGTAAAGTAACGTAAGGTACTATGTTGGAATCTTACAAACCGCTCGCTTGATTTAGTTCCAACTGCAAATGGTGGGAAGTTAAACTTACCAAGATGCCTTATGTGCCACATTGGATTAATAGTGGAATACTTTCTGTGAAATACAATCAGCATTGGAGAGGTTGCCACGCCTCCCCCAAGGGTGCTGCTGTAGAGGTTTTCCCTGCAAAAGGGAAAAAACCCAAAAGGTTCAAAACCTCAATCAAAGAATCTTTAGTACAAAAGGCAAAAAATTAAAACCAAGTATTCTGGCAAAATTAAAAATAATTTTGAACAGACTAATTTTCAGCATACTCCTTCTTAATGCTGTTAATTACTTGTATTTGCAACTCCAATTCCTGTAGAGTAAGTTGTTGATACCAAGGAAAACGGGAGTCAGACCCAACATGATGCTAATTACTTTTACACACCGCCTATAGTCTACCAGGCTGACAAAGCTTACAGTAGGAAAAAAGCTGTTAATGTAAAGGAATCAAACATATGTTAGCCTGGTTTCTTAAGAATACGTACATGTTTCCATGTGTTTCATTCCCTCCCTCTTCCCCTTTCCCTCCTCCCCCAGCTTTTAGATCCATGAATTAACTTCAAATCAGATTTTGCCAGAGTCCAGTCAGTATAAACTAACATCTAAAGGATTTCCTAAGAATTCCGTGATGAATCCAGGGCCAGGTAAAGCCACACCACTATACGGAGAGACATTAGGAGGCAACTGCCGGATCTCTGCTGCAGTGTGCTTGAGGCCTGGCCAGCCAGTCAGCACCCCTGGGACACTGTGCCACCCGCCCAGCCCAAGGGGGAGGAAACCCAGGAAGTACCGAGGCTTGCTTGGAGGCTACGGAACAACAAACAATTATAACCTCTCCTCAAAACTGGGTTTCAACTGCTAAGCAATTTATTTCACTGTCATTTCAAAAATCCAGCTAAAAGGAACACGAATGTGTTACTAATGTGTAAAATCAACTTTATAGATAAAATTTGCTGTAATACTCATGGGAGTTTTTTTCAAATGCTTAAAAAGCACAGCAAGAGCTTGTCAGGATACGTTACATAAGCGGAGTAAGAAAAAGCGCCATTTGGCTTTTCATTTGTTCACATGCTTGGCATTTGTGTCCCTCCTCCTTGGTCCGTTTCTGAAACTAACAAGTAATGGACATAGTCCAATAGCACAAGCTGTTCGGTTTCAGTTCAGCCTTACTAAATTTAAATTTAACCCTTTGCAGAAAAAGAAAATAATTGTCAAGTTTGCAAATACAGGTTAACAGTGAACCAACATAAAGAAATGAACAGTGATTGTTTCACTGTGTCATGATCTATTCATGGTCAATGCCAAAAAGATATCTTTCATGTCAAATTTCTTCCATCTACAGAAAAATAAGTGTTTTCTATTGGTATTTAAGAAATATGTTGTCCAGTTACAGTTTGGCTGACATTGCATTAGGAGAGACCCCCCCACACACACAAGGGAAGACTCCTCCTTTTTGGAGCCAGCCTCAGGCAGGGAAGAACCTAAGTGACTTGATCCCAAGTGAGGTTGGTCACCCAAAACAAGGACCACGTGTTCCCAGCATCCCTCAAGATTAAGCATGGTTTGTGATTAAACATGAGGCTAAAGTTTCAGGTGGCCATTTCCTGGTACACAATCGGTCAGATTTAAGCAGATGGAAATTCACAAACGCAAGTTACTTTGCTTGATAAGATCTCAAAGAAAGACTGCTTGGAGTTAAAAAACTTTTAGGAGCTCTTAAACAGAAAAATAAAACTGTAAACTGAGTATTAAAAGTAAAGGGCAAAGCTAGATTTCTACACATACTCTACATTTCTTTGCATCCACTTTTCCAACTGCTTTGTAATCCGTTGATGTTTCCATTCAGTCATGTTAGCCACAATTACTCCAGGATTAAAGGAACAGGTGCTGGGGCTGATGCCAAGATCTCTAATTGCTTGCTTTCTGTAGTCCAGGAATCCCATGTACGTGTTCTAAGAAATAAAAAGTATGTTTATCTCCTGTGAATCTCTATAAAGATAAGTGTAAACACATCTCTCTACCACTCACACAGAGACCAGATACGCACTCCCAAAGCCGACTTTGTAGATGATGGGTACCTGTCTTGACTTCCATATGACACAAGGCTGAAAGGTAGGATACTTCCAGCTACTGAATTACCTTTTCCACAGTATTGTTCCATGGGAGTTTGATAAGGCTCTTCCCTCACCACGTGTTAGTCTTTCTGTAGCTTACTCTTGATGATGCAGCACCCTGCTCTGATGCTAGAGGGATTCACTGACAAATCTGGGGAACTCAGCTTAGGAATTAGCCTTTAAACTTGTTTTCCTAAGTTTCATTCCCAATTTTAATAACACAAATATCATATATTCTGTCTTCATTAGATGTTCCACAACTGCTCGTGATCTACTAATGGCAAAATGCCAAACATAATTTAGTAGAATCCAAAGAACAAATGATATTTAAATTATTACAGGAGACAACTCTGCATAGCATTAGAGTTACTACAAAAAGTAGTTCTTGATTATCTGTAAAACTATCACAAAACTATAAAAAAATAAAAATATAACTTTCGCTTTGGGGAAAATGTATAAAATCATCTTACATTTGTGGGTAAATAAGTTCATTATTAGAATTCCAAAATGGCATCTTACCTGCATCCCTACACTTCTAACCATTTCATGTGTAGAAGGCAGATCACAATCATCTGAAAAAGCTGCAGCGTGTCCAGGTGCTAACTTAGTATCGTAGAGTTCCTGGATGTCACCTGATTACAGAAAGGTCAAAAGCATAAGAAGAAACCTACTTGACAGCTACAGAGTTCCTAGGAGAACTTCTGTTCTCCTATGTGTTACTTAAGAACATACCATTTTTAGGGGCTAGCTCAGATATTAATGAAAGCTGAATTTTGTAACAGGCAATTTTCAAATTTGAGTCCTGTACCTGGATGTCTAATGTCTGTATTTAGTTGTTATCATCAGTATTCAATACATCCATATTCTGGTCTGAATGTCCAAAATCAGCTACAGCAGAGGCTAATTACACTATTAAGAAGCCCAGTTACAAAGTTCTGCACTCCCAGAGCCTGCCTTGGGAGAGGGACCACACAGGCAATTTTTCTGAGCCTCTTCAAGTCCCGCAAAAGAGCCACTTCAATCTCTTGCACAGATCACGTCTTTCCTGGTGTTACTGTGTTTATACCTCCTAGTAAGATACCTGGATTGCCAGCACTGGCCAGCTGAAACATGCCTGTCATACTTGACCATCCCTGCTGGCTTCACAGACCACCCAACTGCTTCCTCATGGAGGGAAATAAGGTAAGATAAGGCATCTCGCTCATCAGCTGACTAGCAGGTACCCATGATGTGCCGGAACAGTTTCAGGGCATGGGGAAGCACAGCGCTGTCACAGCAATTAAGGGAGTCTGCATACAACCCCCTGCAGCTACCAGCTTTGCTGCTGGGCACGGGTCAGTCACAGGGAAGATGAATTATCTTGGAAGGCCACATATGGCCCAGTAGCCTGAGATGAGCCCATTAAAAGACTAGTAACTGAAAACATTCCCCATACTGCAAACAGCGGACCTAGTAGTTCTGAAATAAGTAAACATTATTTATTTTTCTGAACTCATCAGCTGATTGGAAAGCTTGGTTTAGGGCTCATGTCCCACCAAGAAATAGAATTTGAATTAATGAATTAATGGGACGCTTGATTGTTTGAGATCAACATGCCTTACTAAGTATTTTCTCCTGATTCTAAATAGCTTCAAGAGAAAAGCAGAAAAAGGGAAAAACAAACAAACAAACAAACAAACCAGGCAATTCTGGGCTGTCAGCCAAAGTTCAGTATGTTTCATTCTTACTGTTTTGCAGAAAGCAATAAATGATCCCAAAGTTAAACCCCAAAAAGCCCATTCGCTCCTTATCCTGTCAGAAGTCTCAATCACTCCCGCTCCAGAGACATCTGACAGGGAGCACAGTCTTGCATTACAGCTAAGACATGGGGAGCAGCTGCCAGAACACGCTCCCTCCCTCCGTCCGCCTCGCTCCCAAGTGTCCATCTTTATTCCCCTCTTCTGGGTGCTATGACTGCATGGCCCAAAGGTTTGCAAGTTAGGCTGGCTAAAGCAAAGAAAAAAAAGGTTTGGATTTTTTTTTGTACTGCTAGTTTGCTGCCAGGTCAACCAGCTGAATCAGCTCACTCGGCAGCTGCACAACTGTAGATGTGACACAAGTAACACGAGCTGCCTGGGGACAGAAGAGCCCACTTCCCTCAGCAGCCGCCTGCCATGAGCCATCATATGAAACTGCACCTTCATCCCGTGGCTGCAGAAACATCATCAGCTGACATAAGGCGACACTCTTAATGAGAGATTGAGGCCCACCTCCTCTCTTCTCCTAGCCACACCGTCTTGACTCCTACCAGGGAGCTAATTCAGGCTGAAAGCAATCGCCTTTCTGGTGAACGCCTGCACAAGTGCAAGGAGGGATGCAGGGGAAGCGGTGGGCTCCAAGTGCTCATGAAACTGGAGTGTAAATGAAGACTTTAAGAACCTTTCAAAGAGTTAAATATTTCTGTTGCCCATCGATGACAGACAGAATAAAACCAAAAAGCGAAGAGAACCACTGGAAATGCATGTTGAAGAGACTGTGATGAAGTCTATTGCAAATTAAAATGAGACGGGTAGAGCAGATTAATCGTATTTTATAAAGCAGCTAATAGCAGCCCCTTTAAGTGCAGTTGTTCTGAAATCTGCTACTAAAGACACAAAACCATAGAAAGGTGCAGAGCAGCAGTGGAGAATAAAATTATACTTTTATCACATGTAAAATTACTCAACATTATTATAGCAAAGGTTAATTTAGGCCAACAAGTTTATTATAGTCATACTCAGTCTTTTCCAAAGGAAATTTTAATCAGAGCATCCCTTTAGTATTTAACAAGGATAGGTAAAACGGTTTTGTTGTTCCTGTGTACTGGGCCCGGCTAGGATAGAGTTCATTTTCTTCATAGCAGCTCATATGGTGCTATGGTTTAGATTTGTGACCAGAACAGTACTGATAGCACTGTAACATTCTAGCTTTTGCTGAACAGTGTTTGCGCAGCATCAAGGCCGCCCCTGTTTCTCACTCTGCCCCCTGCAGTGAGCGGATCAGGGGATGCACAATTGACTGGGAAGGGACACAACAAGGCAGGTGACCTGAACTGACCAAAGAGATACTCCTTTACATCACTTGTTTTGTTTTCCTCTCTCTTCTTCCGCTTATCCTTCACTTATTAAACAATTGTTTGTTTTATTTTGACACTCAAGTTTTCTTACTTCTATTCTTTCTTTCCTCTTCGCCCATCCGACTGGGGGTGGGGATGTGGGGAAGTGAGTGGCTGGCTGTGTGGTGCTTAGCTGCCCACCAATCACAACTCTCTGAATAAAAAATATTACCAAATAACAATATGATAAATCAAGGGAGGACGACTACTCTATAGAGGAAAAAAAATATAGTGGAAAACAGAAGAGAAAAAAACATAGATTAATCTTTTTTAAAATAATTGTTCCTCTACTTAAATTTCTTTGTATAAAAAAAAAAAAAAAAAATATTTTTCAGGATTTGAATGTCTTCTAACTGCTTCCATTTGTCTAGGAACTCTGAAATCCTTGAACGTGATTCTGAAAATTGCTATGGATTCTGAGCTGAAGATGCTTAAAATCATATTTTGAGTGTTTGGAATTTTAACCCTTTTATTTAAGTAAATTCCTCTTGCTCTCAGGAACAGCAGTTCTGGATAAGGAACTGGTAACATTTGTGGGAATTCAAATACAAGAAATAAATGCAAGTCACATACTTAACAGTATATATTGCAGCACCTAAGTGAAATCCATATCTTTCAGCAATTGACCAGATTCATATTAAAATGAAACCCATACATAAAATTTTGATCAAAATCAACTATTCAAAAGATATACGGAGAAAAGTTCTTCTTCAGACTTTCCTTTAAATAAACAAATGGATTATTTGTAGTTTCCTGGAGTGCAACACTCCTATTAGCTGCCTCAATTTCCATTATATCTCCAAATGTTCTATTTCCAAACAACCGTAAAAGCTGCAATAACTTTGATTTTAATTCTGCTAGAAACTGCTTTATGGATGACAGCTTACCTTGAACAATGATATCATCATCCAAATATATTACTTTCTCATGTTTCTGGATAAGCAAAGGAAGATAAAATCGAACGAAGTTCAGCTGTTAAACAGAAAACAGGTAAAGACTAAATGGTAAAGCTATTTAACGTAGTAGTATCTTCTGTCACTATTAACAACCAGTTTTAATTTCTCTCTTCACTGAGCACTAGCCAGCAATCATTTGCTTCCTCCACCCCCGCTTTACTAGTATCTTGAATCCATTATTATTGTTATTAATCCATATTTTATTTACTATGGCCCTGACCAAGCAGCCCAAAACAGTTGCTTCTTTACAGAATATTTAGATTGGAAGGGACCTTTTGAGATCATCTTGTCCAACCTCTCTTCTCAAGCAGCTTCCAAGTAGGCTGCCAAGGACCATGCCCAGTTGGGTTTTGAGTATCTCCACAGATGGAGACTGAACAGCCTCTTTGGCCAACTGCTCCACTGTTTGACCACCCTCCCCATAAAAGGAAAAAAAAGAAAAAATAAGTTTCTTCTTGTGCCAAGAGGAAATTTCATGTATTTTAATTTGTGCCCCCTGCCTCTTGTCCCTCCCCTCAGGTATTTATACACATAGATAAGATCCTCCTGAGCCTTCTCTTCTCCAAGCAGAACAGCCTCAGCTCTCTTAGCCTCTCCTCGTATAAAAGATTCTCCAGTCCCTTAATCATCTTTGCAGCCCTATGTAGGACTTGCCCCAGTAAGTCCATGTCTGTCTTGTACCGGGGAGCTCAGAACTGGACACAATACTCCAGATGAAGCCTCACCAGTGCTGAGTGAAGAGGATCAGCTTCCTGGACCACCTGGCAATGCTCTTCCTAATGCATTTTTACAGCATGTATCATACAAAACACTTCAAATTTAATAGTGTCATCCTTCCACTCTACAGGAATAATTTGACTAGTGGCACAGACATGGGATACAACAGCAACAAAGAACACAGCAGAGGGAAAGACAACTGAGAACATTAGAACATACTGATTCAGACCATTTTACCCAGCACTTGCCTTCAGAGTGGTACTAAGCACATGCTCGGTGAAAAATAAGAATAGAGCAAGTATACAGAAAAGTTGCTCAGAGTATTCTCCTAACTTTCAGCTGTTTTCAGCTCAAGGGATTTCCTGAACCAGATGTGGTCTGTCTAAATATAAACTTCAGTCCTCACTGAATCCCTGTAAATTTTTACATTCATAAGACCTTTCAGCAAGGAATTCTAGAGGTTTACTACTAATTGCATGAAAAACATGCAACATTTCTTGTTTGTTCTGACTGTGACTCCTACTAATTTAATCTAACAGCCATTGGAAGAGACAGTGAGCAACCATCCCCCATCCAGTCCTCCATACTCCTCAGTTCTGTAGACCTCTACTATTTTCATGCTACAAGTCATATTTTCAGGCTGAACAGTTTTAACCCACTAATTCCTTGCATGAAATCTTTTCCATACATTAGAAATGTCAAAGGCTCAGAGAAGGGCAGCAAGAACAAACATTCTGAACAGACCTGAACATTTTCCGGTGGTGCTACATCTTCTTCAGACAAGGGGACAAAGATTGCAAATAGTTATGTAGGATGAGGGAAAACTATGGATTTCTATTTTAGCATAATAATGTTCTCTGTTTTGATCCTTACTCCTTTCCTAATAATTTCTAACATCTGATTTGCCTTTTCTGACAGCTAATAATATTTAGAATAGTTGTTAGCCTCTGAATTAACCCTGGACACGAGCAGAATGTAGACAACTCAGCATCACGGAGGCACAAAGACCTGTTAGATTTTCCCTCTAAATAAACTGGAAATATATTCTTAAAGGTATGACACAAATTACCAAGTTTATGCCACCAAATAATGAGGTCCCAGCAAGACAGACAAATTGCAAGGAGCTTGTTATAGTGCACTTCTACTTCTTGAGTGAGAGCATAGTGGTTGGACCTGATGTGGCTTCTCTGGCTTACACCCACCCTGTGCAATGGAACAGAGATCTAGGACACTTTAAAGCCCATAATAAGAGTTAAAAACCCGGAAAATTTGTTATGTGGTGTTCATTTACTCACGGGCTGCAGTAGCTCAGGACGCGATGCATCTTGTCTGATTTTTCCTTTTAATACCATAGGGTTGAATTCCACAACCTTAAATTTTATTTCTTTGAGTTTAGAATTTTCAATCCATTTTCTGTGATTAAAAAAAAGTGATAAAAGAAATACTGAGTGTGTGGCAAGTACTTCCAGTATTAAATCTGCAGACTTATAGGAGAATAAGAGACCTGGAAAGCTCATTCCATCTATTCTATCCCAAGACAGAATCACTTACGCGTACAGCTATTGCACATGGACATTTGTTTAACCTGTTCTTAAAAAAAATGCCAACAAACAAAACAAAAAAACCACCCAAAAAAGCCAACAAAGCAAACACCCCACACCACCTCCAAAAACAGAGACTCCACATGTTGCCCAAACAACCCATCTTTCACTATTGCTAGCATTAAATGCTATTTTTCTAGGCTTTCTTGCTATAGTTTAAGACCATTTTTTCTTATCCTATCTACTGCGCTTTTAAAGTACAGGTTAGTTTTCTCCCTTTTACAGTTTTACATCCTTCAACATGACTGCCACATCATCTCCTAATTATATTTTCTTTAGAATAAACAAATTTTTTTCATTACTTTGTCAGATTTCTTGGCACTGTTTATTTTCTCTTCTGATCTCTCTTCTAAATTCTTGCTGAAGGCACCTAAAACTAAACACCACACTTTTTTCTGATGCTTTAATGTCTGCAAGATCAGAAAAGTTTCCTCACATCTCCTGTGGTATCTCATATATGTCAACATGTATATCCACTATGATGCATATCTTTTTCTTTTTTCAATTAGTGTGGTCAGTTATGTCATAATTCTTTAGTTTCCAAAATGAGCGCTACCAAACTCCTGCTTCACCCTGAGCCCATACAATCAGCTACTCCCACCTATATCATCTTGTCATTACCTCTACTGAATGTCATCCCATTTTACAGTTCATTTTTCTAATTCATCTGGATTACTTTGTTTTCAGCTCTTGTCCTCAATGTATCTGCTGTCTCTTTTCCAGCTTCATGCCAACTGCAGATTCATAAGGAACATCCTCCACTCTATTATCTAGGTTACTGATTAACTGGGTGGGAAAAACTCCCTGTGGAACCACACTCATTACATCTTTTCACTTTGACACAAATTGTGGGTACGCAGGCTACAGAAGTGCAGCAGCCAAAGGTGAGAACTGCTAAGAAATCTGCTTTAATTTTGATTCATACCTTCCTCCTCTTTTAGACAATGTTTTAACCCCCAAACATGTTTTCATTACAAGCTTCTTTGGGCCTCTATTTATAACCTTTAATACACCTTCTTAGCTGAAGTTAGCTTTAAACAGCAAGCTTTTCTACTCTGAAGTTTAAGACGCAGCACCAGATGAGAGGTAAGTGCAGTGCCACAAAGTGGGATTGTGACAAGTACGTACATATATACTTACCTTACTACAGACTCTTCTGCAGCCCATCTACAAAAGGCAGAAGACACAGGTATGGGCATGGTCTGGCTACTGCACACCCCTTTACACCAGTCAGTGCCTTGCATAGGGCAAAACCATCCTTTTCCTACACCTAAAGAATCCTAGGGATTGCTACCACTAGCACTACTTAAATAAAAGTCCTCTAAAGTCTATGCTCATGCTAAGGAGAACCACAACATGGGCTTAACTACAGCATGAAACAAAGTAAGGCTGGTATATACCGAATATGTGGGATGGTAGTCTTCAGCCCAACTATGTAGAACAAAACATTAGCCTCTGTGTTGCTGTAGATGCTACTGATTGCTGCTACAGCTGCACCCATTCTGCCCGCAGCAGCGCAGATTACGACTGGAATTTCTTCTTCCGTTTCCTCAGGACTCTCCAAATCAACTACAAGAAACAAAATTATGCATTATAATAGAAAATTAAGAATCGTTTTATATGAGATCTGGGTCATAGGAATGAGTATGTAGTTCCATATCAGTGGAATCACATCACAATCACCCCATTTCCTTACCACATCCTATACACATCCGCATCTGGCAAGGCACACAGCACGAGCTGTCGCTAATCCAGAACTACACGCAGGTTGACTGGACTGTTGGATGCCTCCAAACAGAATATATAACACAGTTCTCGGCATCTTCTACTCAGCAGGAGCACAATTCAGCCTGTCCTCCATGTAGCTGCTTATTCACATGAAACCTGATGAAGTTTGAATACCTTTGAGACTTCTACTTCTCAGTTATATTTAGCACAAATTGAACAATAGGTTCCAAAATTATCAAAGGAAAGAGGTAAGTCAAAGAAATGGTGCAATTGCATAAGCTTCACTTCTTTGGGAAGCAGGCTAGAAAAGAATACTACAAAATTTTGTACCAGCAGGAAGTTGCAAATGATAAAACAAAACAAAAAAATCTAAACAATACTGAATCAGTTCACATTACTACTGAGGAAGATTTTTATCCCTAGCACTGATTAACTTACAGAACTTATATGGATATATTTATACTGGTTAAAATATAACCATTAAACTCATAACAGCCCCAACAAAAATAGACTGAAAAAAAGTAGTTTATACCAAGACAGAATTTGTTTATCTTGGGAACAGTGAATAAGCTATTAGTATAAACATTTAACACCAGTCCAATCATATCAATCCTAGTGGGTTTCTGTCACTATATAAATTCCAGTAAAGACTTCTGTTGTAAGTTATGCCAAGATTTGATGATCTATCTGAAATGAATAGGTAGGCCAAGAACATTCCCAAAGGGGTAAGCTGTGATCAAAGTTTATTATCACTTGACAACTCCAATACTGTTCAGCACAAATAAGGATACACTCTAGCTTCCATCTACATCAGTGACATCTGGATAAAAATTTGAATCAGAATGACAATTCTTAGTCGTTACTATTGATCTCCTACTCTTTTATTCAAGTAATTCAGAAGCAAAAAATTCTGCATCCCAGACCACATGCAACAGCGTGAATAGCTCATCTACTGCAGGGCAAACAGGATTCAGTAAGACAAAAAGCTCTGTTCAAATGAAGAGATATGGAACATAAACTAAAACATAAATGAAACAGAAGTACAAGGCATTTACCTGTTTCATTCTTTAATGCAGATGGCACTTGGTGAACTTTGTTATACAGAATGGCACACACAGTTAAGACAAGAAGTAACAGTAAGATCTGGTTAACTGAAACAAAAGGGAGAATTTGGCAACAATCAGTATCATAGCTAATTCCCAAGTACCTTTTTTAAAAAAAAAATCCAATTTGCAATCAGTACATATCATAACCTGGATTTGCTGTGTTTACCAAATTCTCCTTTCTCTTATTATTTGATCAAGCAAACATTTTATGTTAAAAACATAACAGAATCTCTCCTCCATTACAAAAATTTCCAACTATTCAATTTTCATGGATAATTTGCTCACTAAATCATTAAGGTCCCAATATATATGGGTTATCCATATTAGGAAATTCACATGTTTCTGACTTTTACCAGGAGCCTCGAAGTTTCTTTTCTTGGCTAGTTTGTTGTCTGTTTATCATCACAGGATTTCATGAGTTAATTAGTTTTACCCAGCCCCTTCCTTCTCTCATGCTTCCCTGATAAAACTTCAAACACAGGGGAAATTTTTTTTCTATTTCAATGTTCAGATCTTCAAGATGCATTTGAGCAAAACTAAAAATACTAGAAAAACAAACCTAGCATGCTACTGAAAGCAGAAACGTTCCAAAATATTTGAAAAGACATCAACATTTTGTCAGGGTTACTTTCAGTAGTAAAATAAAAACAAAGCATGCAACAGCAAAGACCTTACTATATCTTCTGACTTGCAGTTCCTACCAGACTCTCTTGCACAAGTTTAAATCATCTGACATAAACCAAACACGAGCAGGTACCAGGACAGCTCACTGAGTACAACAGGGAAGGAATACATTGCTGTCATCAGCAGTGACTTTGATGATGGGAATTCTTTGTATGGGACTACTTTGTTACTTGTGCATCACCATAAAATGTATTTAAGGTGTACAAAAGAGCAAAGGGAACAAAGATTTGAGCTATTTTAATCAAAAGGGCCAACTGGCCAGAACCAGGCATGAGAATGAATTGAAATTGGAAAACATACATCACTGAACTTGCACTAATTTAAACCAGCTGAGCAAACAGCCTATTGACTTCAGAGAAGTTTCGGGTACATAACTGAAGGCACACACTGGTTCATTTTCAGTCACTGACCCTGACTGCTGATGACAACCCCAAATGACACCTCAATTCCAAGTATGAACAGCATTACATGCAGAGATCTGTAAAAAAGCCAGGTTCAGTGCTTGAGGCACAGCTACCTGCACTCTTAGTGGGAAATTCCAGACCCCAGAGTCTCATGTACTAAAGCAGTGAGTAATTTTAAATTAATAGGATTTATGGTCGTACTTATCTGACTTAGTTAACAGGAAAAGGCTTATTTGTACACTTAAAGTTAAGCATAAGTTAGGAAAATTAGGACTATAAATTTGCATGCAACTGTGACAACAGTTCAATTCATTTGACATTTCTGTTCTCTTTTAAAAATATACATTTCAAAGTTTTTAATCTCTCTTACTTTTCTTTAAAAGAGCCATCTGTCCTGTTGGATGAGAACTGTGATCTGTGGCAGAATAAAAATTAAAAAATAATTAAAAAGAGAGAAAAACAACAACAAAAAACCTCAACAGTAAAAAACAGCACCAGGAATTGGGGTAGGGGAAAATACAACTATGTGATCTAACCTTTATGCTACAGTAGCTGTATATAGGACAAAAGCCAATTTTTCTGTTTCCATCTGACTGCCTTTCATTGGTTAACACTCAAGTTCAGGCAGCATCCTAAATTAGTCTCCACTTTGACTAACAAGTTAAATCACAAAAGCATTTTTTTAAAAGCTAAGATGTGGCTTTGTTTACAAACCACTTATATTCACATCTATTTAGGTCCCGACAGATGACTAAATTGTAGTGACAGAAGAGTACCTCTGAAAGTCCTTTTGCATCCGCAGTACTTATCTACATTCCAGCAGCCCACTCTCTTCATGTGGCATTAATTTACACAGAGAGGAAATAAAGCTTATTGGTCAAAAAACCCACACAGCTGAAAAAGCCCTTCTCTCACGCATTACACAGAAGTATTGTATTCTTATCTATTTAAAAAGTTTACTCATTTAGGTAAGCAGAGAGGCAACAGAACCCCCTACACTCTTGGAGTAACTTTCTAACCCCACCTTAGCTAATCACAATCTTCCACTGATTTCCATAGAGCTGACTACTATCTTTTAATTAACATTTGTAATGATAGTCACAAACAATACTGATGATCACTGCAAGATGAAAGTTGGATAGCCACAGCTTCATGGTATCTTCACAAATTATTAAATCAACATAAATTGAACCACTTTTTAAAATCCAAACTCAGGCACACTCTCACACAAGTTTGAGTTCTAGAACTACAGCATTCCTAAGCCTCAGAAACTCAGATTGATTACCCACTGATTTTTAAGGAAAGAGAGGAATATTTGTTCCCCTATAAATATTTATACAATTTTTTTCTGACTGCAGACATTAGTTCCTGGAACCTGGCAGTCCCTAACTCAGTTACCAAATCCCATAACAAAACAAGGGGCTGCAGAAGGGAAAGCTCAGAAACAGTGACATTACTGCTCAGATATTTCCTGCTTAATTAGTCTTTTTACCTCTTCAAAGCAGCACAGTATTCAGGACTCCTCTCTCCTGAAGAGCTGTAGAGCTATTTACTTGGATCCTAGATAACCCACAGCTGTAAGCACTCTTGGCAAAGCTTTCTTGACCATCATCCTCCTTTGAAGTCCCCCACGCAAGGGCCTTACAGGGCACAGTAACAGTTTTAAGATTCAATTCCTTTTTCAAACTCTTCAAAGTTTACTTTGGAGTTGTGCTGGTTTTCTTTTCTTTCTCTGCTGCTGAGGAATAGTACAGAGTCCAGACGCTGCACTGGAGGAATGAGAGCCCATAAACCACTTCCAGATGTGCAGAATGATGATGCAGCCCCAGATCTGGCAAACTTGCCTCAGAGCTTCAGCTAGCAGATTGCAAACAAATCCCAAAAGACAAAAAGTCTTAAGGGGGTGGGGGAAAGAGAAGGAAATAAACCCTTCCAGAATTTACTTCAACAGTCTAGTTGTAAGTTAGGTTTCTAGTCATTATTTACAGTAAATGTGAACAGATACCTAGTGTGTAAGAGCCAAACAACAATATGCCAAATGAAAACTGAAAGCCAGTTTTCCCAGTGCCTGTTTGCAGAGTTCTTGCCAGTCAAAAGCTAAGGGAAACTTGCAAAATTCAACTCTGAACATGCATTTTGATTTCAATCACCTCATTTCTGAACCTTTGAGCAGGTAAAAGGATCTGAATCCACAGGTTTGGATTTAAAGGGACCTTAGGTGAAAGTAATCAGCCCATGTTGATACTCTGCCTCCTCAGTATTCCTGCAAGCTTTTGCAGTTTTATGTCTACACAGCTTCTTTTATTCAAATACTCTCAGTCCCTCCTGGAAGCCTGTTTTGTCACAAGACTTTCACAAGTACTGCAAGTAATAATAGTATTTAATTCCAAATTGCTCTTCATATTTTTAGCATGAGGCAGTGCAAAACTTATGAGGAATATTCAGTTAAGGTTTTAATAATCATGTTTTAAATTAAGATTGTTGTTCCTTTTGCAGGAACTGAAAATGTAGGTCTAAGTTGAATAAACACGTGAGGCTGAGGGAAATGGAAGATGCCGCTGGGTTGCCAGTAATCTCTAACATGCCAAAACTGTGTTTTCTGTGTCTGATTTTGTACAGAAATCCATCTTTTGCAGAGCTGCTTGAAGGAAAAATAAATGAAGAGCTATACATAGTTATCTGTTTTATGTAGATGGCCACAACTATTACTTTCTGTACAACTATATATTTTTAAGCTCATGTTGATCAAAATCCACACGTGTTTTGTTCATCTCCCTTCATTTCTATGCTCATCCTGACCAGATCTAAGATGCACACAGCTGTACGAGCCTGCAGCACTGGGACCATCTGCTTCACCTGGCAGCAACCCCGAGATTATGGGCAGCCCAGCAGCACCTTCTCTGGATTTCCCTCAGCCTCACGTGCTTATATTCTCATTTAACACCCCCCTCGCACAGGCCAGAGAGCAGCTTCTGTCCTGCAGAATGAGATCTTCAGGTTTACTCAGATCATCCGCTGTTAACTAACTGAAACCTTGGTGTCTCATCTCAACCAGTTGCTGCGTTTAAAACTAGCAACTCATGCTCTCAGATGGATCAGGCAGCATACCTCGCCTACCACTAGCAAGTTAAGAAAACCCAACACAACAAAACCTGCCACAGATTTCTGAGGGTTTGAACGCAAAGATGGGTGCCCTAAGTCAACTTGCACACGCCACATCCGCGGCGACCCGAGCACCCCGGCAGCCCAGGGCGGCAAGCAGCAGCTCCCCACAGGGCGGGGCGGGCAGGCTGGCCTCCGCCCGCCGCCCCTGCCAGCACTCCTGCCGAAGCGCGGCCGAGCCTGGGGGCTCCTGAGGGGCGGAGGGAGCCGTGCAGAGCGGCCTGTACCAGAGCAGGCTGTGGCACGGCCCAGGGGGTGCGCCTGGGGACTCCAAAAACGCGGCCTCCAAGTCCCCGCCCTGGCCGAGGACAAGACGCGGACTCTCTCGCTGCGCCTCTCGGCCGGCCCCCTTCGCCAAGGAGGAGCGGGCCAGCACCCAGCAGGCGATCGCCGCCTCCCCCAGCCGCCACCGTCAGCTCCCCCTCAGGGACAANGGGGAGGGGGCGCGGCGGGAAGGAGGAGCAGCGGTAGGGCTGTCACGTCTCTAGCCGCCCGTGGCGCCGGTCAGCCGCCGCTGGGCACCGGCCTCCTCACAGCGGGGAGCATCGCCCCCCCGCCCCCTGAGCCTGCTGCCCTCTCCCGGGATTGCCCGCGGGGGGCTCGGCCCAGACGCTGGCGCTGGGTGGGCGGCGGGTGGGTTGTCCCCGGGCTGAAAAGCTGCCTAGAGCCAAAATTGGGAGGGGGGTGGGGAGGCGGGAAATGCCCCTGGGCGAGTGGCCCTCCTGGGGTTGGGCTGTGCCCGGGCTGATGTTGCAGGGTTAATGCTTCTGTGTGAGGCAAAAGGAACTTGGAAAATCTCTTTTTGCGCCTCGCATCAGTTCTGCTTTCCCAGCCCCTGGTCGTGGCGCGCAGGGTCTGCCCTGGCAGCCCTGGGCTGAAGGAGTGCAGGCGGGATTAGCCCTCTCCAGTGTCCAGGTCCCTCTTCTTCCCTCTGGTGGCAGCTCACGAGAGCTGAACGCGCTGAAATAGAAATCTTGGTTAGCAAAGTGAACGTGTTGGCACTGGGAGCCTTTCCAAACAGGAAGCTGTCCAAGACCGATTTTATTCGTGAGATATTAGATGCCTAAATAGTTACTGTACAGGATGCTGTAGGAAGCTGGAAAACTTCTGTGTAATTTCAGAGCTTGGACAGAGATGGGAAAGTTAGGTGACTGATCTGTGCTGCTCAGTCAGCCAGTGTTGGCTGCTTGTGCAGCATACCAAAGGCATGAAAGTGAGAGCGCGTTAACTAGCCTTTTAACTTGCCAACTTTTAGGAAACATGAAAAAACTATTCTTATTATGCCCCACTCCCCTTTTCCCTTCCCACATCCTAAAAAAAGTGATGGAATTTTTACTGAGTGTTTTTGAGATAAAATCTGGATGCACAAACATGTTTTGGGGGTAGTTTGTTAAGAGGAAAATGCTTACTGTTAGAGTTCTTCCAAGCAGATTTTTCCATGCTAGCTTAAAGATCTGCTGTACACAATCACATTTTTGGGGGGGGGAGAAAAAACAAATCTCTTGACCTTTCTGTTCTGACGAGTAATGTAAAAGCTTTCAGATAGTTGTTGTATCTCTCAGAACGGAGGTTCTCATGGGTGCCTTTTGAGTGAGTCTTAACATCACTTTTATTTTTCTGCCCAGAGTTTTTGCTAAAGGTGTTTCCCCTTTGCAGCTTTGACAAAAAGGATAATGACTCAGTTATTCCAGTTCCCAGATGAGTGTTTGGCCCAAACTGATCTTTTTTTTTCTCTGGGGGGGCTAAGATACAGGGTTGTGACCTGGCCTGCCTGAGTTTGGAATATCATCCATTGCTCTTGCTACGAGTATGATGACTTCTGAGGAGCTGGGATGCAGCGAGGGCACCTTAATCCCCTGCAGCAACATTAACTGGAAGCTTCCAGTTTTGCAGATTTCCTCTTTATGCTCATGCAAAAAGCTTAGGAAAAAGGAGACAGTATCTCCTGTAATTTTTTCATTCCAGAACAGTTTAAACACCAATATGCTGCTGTATCAGGCAGTCTCAGTTGCTCGCTCTTATCTCTGTGCCTCTTCTCTCCCATGTATCAGTGCAGTGCTCTGTAGATACCAACATTGGTTCCTGAACAGTGTAATTAGTTTTTCAATAGGGCTATTAAGTCCAGGCACACTGCCATGCTGCTGTAGCTCTAATAATTCTGTTTCTAGAGCTAGCTCCCTCTGAGTTAGCATAGCTATCTCGTTTGTGTGGATCTGCACTTACGTTCCTCATTAGCCTCTTTTTTGGCAAGTCTATTAAATTGCTGGGTGACCCTTGGTAACTGACTTAGTTACAGTGACCTCGTGTGCTCATTCATATACTGAGTAACATTGGTTTGATAGAGGTGCTTGCTTTTCCTTTTATATATATAAAAAAAAAGAAAGTTTTAATTCAATTAAAACCTAATGTTAAACAAACAGCCCACTCACAGTTATCTACAGGTATAAGGTAATTCTTCAGAAAGCAGAGGTGTTTAAAAATACACTTTCCTAATAAGTGTTCACTTTTTTTTTTCTTTTTTTTCTTTTCTTTTCTCTGGTATAGTTACAAATCAGTGGTTCCTTCCTGCTGTAAGGGGAGATATTCCTCCAGGCTGTGCAGCACATGGATTTGTTTGTGATGGTACCAGAATACTAGTTTTTGGAGGAATGGTTGAATATGGAAGATACAGTAATGATTTATATGAATTGCAGGTAGGAAATGTATGAAGATGTTTCAGTTTTGAGGACTACTGTATCTATTTATGAACAAACACATTTTATATTACCAACTGCAGAGGAAAGTTAGATGAGCTTTGCTTTGCTAGATTCTGAAGATGGGGAAAAATCTAAATAACTTTGAAAAATAGACTTTCATCTAGTCTATATAAAGTATAAAATATTTAATGTTTTATGAAGGTTAGCTCTTATGTGCTCTTTTAATGTATATCCTAAGAAAAGCCCAGCATTCCCTTAAAAATAATTCGGAAAATGAGTGTTAATATTATCTGAATTCTTTTGACTATGAATGACTATAAATGAAGATATTTCTGAATATATTTTTATTGTCTTTAAGGCAAGTCGATGGCTCTGGAAAAAAGTAAAACCTCAAGCTCCTTCCACTGGATCACCGCCTTGTCCTCGACTTGGCCACAGCTTTTCTTTATATGGTAACAAGTGCTATTTATTTGGTGGCCTGGCAAATGAAAGTGAGGATTCAAATAATAATGTTCCCAGGTATGCTGATTTGGTTTGAATTCCCTGTCTTTAAAAATAAATTACTAGTTATGACAGCTTTGAAGAGGAACATTCTAGGCAGGCTGTCCTGCATACCACATACTCACATTTGGATTATTTGTGCGGTGGAGGGCTTACATGCTAAGAAGCGTAAATATTTCTTCTGCTAATCCCACAATATGCTCGACTGACTGGCAGCTCTGACGCTTTTGGAGGGAAACCTGATTTCCTAATATTTTGGGTGATATTTTTAAGAATGGCTTGTTTGTTAGACTTACTTAAATCAGCAAAGTCTCCTGAGTCATCAGGGAATTCACAATGGAAGTTTCCTCTACAATGCTGTGGAAACCAGTTATGAATTCATCTGGAAATTTTTTAAAGTAACACCTCAAGTTGCCTTTATTATTGGCAAACAATGCTGTAATGCTGAAGTTTTATATCCACATTCACCTGCAGTTCAGCATGCTTATATCCACTGAGCTATAAACCTGCAATTTTAAGCTCAGTAAACAAGAGGTGACTGGTATGAATGCCAAGATTCAAAGACCATTATCTAAAAATAGCTTGCTGATAGATTCAGCAACAAATGGCTAATTGTCTGTTGGCCAGCCTGAAGACATCAGAAAAGAAACAGCTTCTTTTCACCTTTGTTGCCTTAGAGTTGCAGAAATTCATCTCTAACATCCCATGTCATCATGTATTTCTCACAACTTTGCAGTTTATTCCAAGTATGTCCATATGTAGAGATTTCTGCTAAAAATGTTCACCAATGTTGTATGTTTCTTTACTGTAATTGAGTGTATCAAGTATGATATGAAAGCATGTTTTCTTAGAGGCAACAAGTTAGAATAGTCCATTTTTTTTTAAATCCATTTCGTTTCGCTACTGTCCACAATGTTATGAAATGTTTTGAGATTTTGAAATTCTACACTCTCCCAAGACAGAAATCTGTAATACTTGGAAGGGGTCAGGGTTAAAAGCTGACTTGTAATCTTGCTTATAAGTGAACTTTTCATATTTTGACAATAATACCCTAGATATTTAAATGATTTCTATGAACTGGAGCTGCAACACGGTTCTGGCGTTGTCGGCTGGAGTATTCCTGTGACCAAAGGGATCTTGCCATCTCCCCGAGAATCTCATACAGCCATCATATACTGCAGAAAAGATTTGGGAAGTCCAAAGATGTATATTTTTGGCGGGATGTGTGGCTGTCGGCTTAATGATCTCTGGGAACTTGACATAGGTGAGTTGATTTGCCAGTAGAAGTCAGTGCAGGGGCCTTACTAGCTAAGAGGAAAAAATACAGAATATAATGATTAATGGCATGCTGTGGTGCAGATATTCTTGGGACTTACACCACAGAGTTAACCTTTTGTAGTTTTTGGAATTAAATAGATACAGCATTGTTTGCATATATTATCCTCAATGATTCTGGTTACAGTGTGAGATTGTTTCCTTAGAGTGCTTTAAAGACTGTCACTATGATAGCCAAGTTGAATAACCATAATGAAACTATAATGTATCTTTTTGATAAACTGATAAACAATTATTTTGTCAGTATTTCCTGTGAATTTTAAAAGAAGCTTGTTATTGTGCCTTCGTTCTTAAAGTGGCCGTCTTAAAAAGGTGAAATTGTTTTGTTGAATGTTAGAGGTATGATCCCTCCTAAAATCCAGGTAGTGAAATATACGATAACAAGAAAATATGCAGTAACAAGTTTTTTGAGGGTTTTTATTCTTTTTTATTTTAGAAACCATGACTTGGTCAAGACCAGAAACTAAGGGGACAATACCACTTCCTCGCAGTCTCCATACGGCCAATGTAATAGGAAACAAGTATGTCTGTTGTTAAAAGCTCAACTCTAGAAAGGTACACCTAGTAGGAGAATGATGATGCTTATCCACTACTGCTCAGTATAAACCATCAGACCTGTAGAGTACTTTTCTGCTTCTTTTATCCTACCTCAGTGGAAATGAAAAAGTACCATTGTTAATTTAAGGGCATCAAACTGTTGGTGTTTCCATCCAGCAGGACAATCTGCCCAACCCATGAGCAGCTTTCCAGGCTTCTTAATGCACCTTTGTGCATTCCAGGGAGGTCTCCGCTGGACCGGAGCTGGCTCTGTCAGGAGCCAACTTGAGTCCCTCTGTGTTTGTGACACAACAAACTAGCTACACAAAGAAACTGCCCAAAGAGTAGAACTAGTTCTAGACAAAACCATTCCACATTTTTGTAGGCCATTTTTTCTGTAGTCTGTTCCTCATTACTTTGCTTCTTGCCAGTATAGTTTGTTTTGGCAGATAGCATCGTTAAAATGGACTTTTAAACATGGGTTTCAGTCCATTTTATATCAGTTTACAAGCTGGCATGAGGAGAAAGAGGCAAGGGGGAAAGAAGTGTGAAAGCTGTGTATCTTGTGATCCAACAGTTTAGCTTTTTATTATTTACTTAAAATGTTAATAGCTTGTAGCCTGCATTATGTTTTTAAATTTTGATATCTGACTTAGATACCAGCCTTCTAATTTTAGAATGGTTTACTGAGAGGTCTGCAGTAAAGGGTTGTAGAAATTCTGTGTAAATGTGTGATTTTTGGAGAGTATTAGCAGTTTGGTGGTTTGTAAAAAGTACAGTATTAACTGCTGTTTCTGGGAAGTTGGTTGAGGAGTTTGGGGAGGTGTTGTTTGGTTGGGTTTTTTAATCAGTTAACTTATTCAAAATTTTCAGAAGGCAGATGTCTGCAACAGTACTTTCTAAAGAGACTAGTCACAAATAAAATCTGCTGTAAACCAGAACTGTAAAGTGGTGCAAATTTTCTGTTTTGTCCTAGTTTGAGAGAGCACATGCAGCAGATCTGAATGTTAATTGGCTTTTCTTTTCTTTTTCCCTCTTCCCTCTTCTCCTATATTTCAGAATGTATGTTTTTGGTGGATGGGTTCCACAGTCAGCAGGAGGTGAAATTTCTGCTCATGATGGTGAATGGAAATGTACCGGTTCATTTTCTTATCTTAATTTGGGTTAGTGTTTCTATCTTTTTGGGAGTGGGCATTTTGAATTAATACCTTCTTCAGAGTAGAATAAATATTTTAAAGACCCTGAGAAAAGTTTGAGGATACAGTTCTAATCCTAGCTGACTAAAGAAGATGCCAATTTTTTACATCTTTCTTAAGAAGTGATTTTTGTAATTATTTTTCTTGGAATATTCAGCAGGTTTGCTGATGCATATCTTTGTTAATACAACTTTAATACTAAGTAATATAAATACTTCTACTTAATTTATAGAACACCATAAGAGACAGATCCTGAAATGAGTTTTTTTCTAAATGTGATAGTACTATCCATGAACGCTCAGCTTCTGATCTTGTATTTGCCTGAGAGACACAACCAGAGGTCAGAAAATTCATCCTGTATTAATTGATTGTATCTTCCAAACGGATTGGAAAGCGACCTTCTCTTTGTAATACTGCAAATTTAAGTGCAATTGTCTTTAAAAGCAGAGGTGATTTATTTTTATTTTCTCTGACCAGTTAACTGTATTAACATCTGTTTTGTTTGTTTTGGAAAACATCTAGAAACTAAATTTTTCAAGTTTCATTTACTAGATACCACAGAATGGATAGGTCTGATCTCAGATTGCCAGGAGGACAAAAGTAACTTGTTACCAGGGCCAAGAGCAGGACACTGTGCTGTAGCAGTTGGCACTCGTCTGTATATCTGGAGTGGTAGAGATGGTTACAGAAAAGCTTGGAACAATCAAGTTTGCTGCAAAGATCTTTGGTACCTTGATACTGGTGAGTCAGAAATAAATGAGACTTGTACTATGTTCCATATTTTATTAACATATGGGAAGCTGGCATCGTTGATGATTAGAACACCTAAAGCTGTAGCAAACTCAAAGATTGTTTACATTTTAAAGCTTATTTAAATAAACCATGCTTCACTGTTGATTCTTTGAAGGCTACAGCTATAACTTAAACTGAAAATATTAAGAAGGCTTGTTTAAAGCCTGTGAAATGACTTTGTGTCTAGATTCTGCATTGCATGCCATGGTCAGTAGATACAAGGTGCTAAAGGGTGTTTTACCTAAACTTGAGGTTCCTGGCCTCTCTTCTTGGTGATCTTTTCTGCTGCTACTTACTCTTTTTTACTAAACCTCTCCTTCTCTTGGGATCATTGCTGCTGCTGCTTCCTCATCTCTTGGACTGCAAAAAGATACTGTCAAATCTGAGAAGCGACCAAATTGTTCCTGAAGGGCTGAAGGGAATTTTGGACCACTAATCACTCATTAGTAGCTGGCTTGACGGCAGGACACTGAGATGGTATCAGGAGAGAGGGAACTAGAATAGTAGTTTTGGGAGAGAGTTGTTGCCTGCTCAGGCGGAAGCATGAGAATGGTTACTGGAGATTTGTGAAACAATTAGGAGATCATGTTTTCTTTTGTTTTTCCTTTTTTATTTTTATTTTCCTCAGGAAGGTAAGAAGATGAAAAAAAAAATAGCTGGGGAGGGATGTGCTTGAGAGTGCAGCCTAGTCAGGCATGAACGCAAGTGAGAGGAGCAGGTCGTCGGGGTTGAATTGTGTCTAGGCTTCAGCCCCCTGCTGAAGTTTGAGGGAAAGCACACTTTAGCTACAGAGAGCAAGCAAAAAGGAAGCACAATCTTCTGTGAATCCTTTCCAGGAATATGTAAAGCTTTAGGAGCCAGAGAGCTGTGTGCAGCCTTTTAGGAAAGGAGAAGGATCTCTTATCTCTGTAATACCCATAATGAAGTCTGTACAACCCAAAGACTTACTGGCAGCAGAAGAGCCATTACAAAACAAAGCGTCAAAACTTCAGCATTTTTGAACATTCTAGAATGACACTTTATAAATCTCTGACTTGATTTGAAACCTTTTACAACTGTTTCTTGTTGAGTCTGGTATGTATAGTACATCAGCAAAAAGGGAGCTATTGATTTTGCTTGCATTATACATGTATTTCTTAAACTGATAAAGGAGGGCAATTTCAAACATGCCATCTGTGTTTTATTGGTTTCTTGTAGAGAAACCTCCAGCACCATCACAGGTACAGCTGATTAGAGCTACAACCAACTCTTTTCAAGTGAAATGGGATGAAGTACCTACAGTTGAAGGATATCTTCTTCAATTACATGCTGACTCACCAGTGCCATCAGCGGCTGGAATACCTGGTACTGGGGTTCCTGAGACATCAGTGCTGAGTTCACAAGGTAGTAGTCAGATCACATTACACTAGTGTTTGTGCAAAGAGAGAGTAGAGGATTGCATAAGTAATTAATATGAGTTTGTTTTTTAAAAAAATCATTTTGAGAGAGAGACCCTCTTTCTTTGGTTGTTCCCAAAATGCATGCATTATAATTGTGGAAAACTCAGCTTTAACTTGTCTCTGTCAGTTTTGGCCAGCTATCTGAATATGAAGATATTTGTGCAGTGCTGGGCACAATTTGACAAAGGAAACACTGAGGAAGGGATTTTACCTGACTGTTTCTCCATGCAGTTTCATTTCAGTCTTACAACCAAGTTTTCTTTTAGGCAACTTCGGGTCTCCCTCTTGCTTACTGGAATAGATTCCAACCAACGTAATACTAAGTTTTATGTAACTGATTGGAATTTGCTTTTGTTTACCTGAAAGGTGGCTCTTCTCTACATCAAAGTCCACAATCATTGCCTAGTGTCCCTTATCCAGAAATGAAGGTGGATCATCCCAGCCAAACAAATAATGTCATTCCTAATAACGTAAGTGTAAACTGAAAAATGCCTAAGTGGCAAAGTAGTGTGGGAAACAAGAGAACTGCCAGAACGCTTTCTCAGTTTTAAAAGTCCTTGTGTACTTTTTAGGCCTTAGAAAAAAACCCAAAATCAAACAAAACAAACAAAAAGGACACCCGCTGAAGTAGTTGTGTCAGTTTTCTTACATATTTTTTACTTTTATGATTGACATATAGTCTTTAAAGTCCTCTTCCTGGTAATGCAGAAAGGAAACTGCAATTGTATTGGCTTCCAGAGTGCTAACTAGGAGCCTGATACCAGTAGAAATACTGTTCATCCTCAAAATGTTGCTGCAATTACTGTGGGAGGCAAGAGGGATAAGGCATATTCCTTCTTTGTTAGTGTTTTTATGCTAGTCTGCTTAGTTGTAGGTTCCTACTACAGTATAAACCCAATTATTATCTATTCTGGTTGTGCAGTTGTACATGTTCTACTGTTTTGCCAATTTAAAAGAAAGAGGGAAGACTAACTCTGGCTAAAGGATCAAATTTTTAGAAGTTTAGACCTTTTCTTGATTGTGTAAGGCCTCAGATCTGTATGGGATCCATAATGTATTCGTGTAGAAAACACATGTAGAAGTACTATACATTTTACTAACAGTAGAAGTATCTTAGGTATGCGCCAGGAAAGATTGAAAGCCTCTGTAATTGTGATTCAATTTTTTTCCCCCCATCCCCTCAAGTTCCCCAATAGTCTAAATGTATGCATCAATGAACTGCCATTAATAGCACAAAAGTGTGAGTCTTTGCTTTATCATGGTTAAGATAAGGTGCATTGTGAGGTTGGTTTCTTGTTTTAATTTAAAGTGCTAGGAGGATTTGTTGGAGGATTTTTGTTTGTTGTTTTCCAGCAAGGATTTTCATGCCATGTTTGCAACTGAAATTTCTGAACTTTGCAGTTAAACATTAACAAATGTGTTGTTTTGGTTAGGTCCAAGTTTCCCTTTCATCCAACTCATTACTAAAACTAGAAGGAAAAGAAAAGGTTGCAGCACCTGAAAACAAGATTACACAGGAGACTATGAGAAACCATGCAGATGCTACAGGATTCAAAGAATCAAATGCCCCTTCTCTTTTGCCTGTTTGTACTTCAAGTAAGATGACTATAGAATAAAAATGAATGAAAAAATGAGAGTTAAAATTCATCTCATAAACATAAAATAAGATTATTTCTGTCTTGCAATTTAAAATTATTTAAGAGGCCTTTGTAGTTTAAAAAAAACAACTTGTACTAGTTATTACTGTACATATTTTTAGAAGATAGGAGGAAAAATGAAATCTTAAGTTGTTTGAAGTGTTGCAAGGGACATGAAATTCTCAATATATTCATTATTATGGTGGCAAATGTGTCTCTAAACATAAGTAGACATTTTTAACATCAAAGGATTGACTGACAGGGCTAGGTTCATTTTACAACATTAAGGTGATAGTAACCCCAGGGTCTCTTTGATATTCCTTCGTCTGTTAATAGTCAAAAGCTATTAGCCAATGTGGGATGGGGGAGAGAATCGGAGGAAAAAAAAGTAAAACTCGTGAGTTGAGATAAAGACAGTTTAATAGGACAGAAGAGGAAGACAATAATAATAATAGCAATAATAATGATAAAAGAATATACAAAACCAGTGATGCACAGCATAGTTGCTCACTACCTGCAGACCACCGATTTCCAGCTAGTTCCCGAGCCACAGTCCAAATCCCTGGCCAGCTTCCCCTGAGTTATATGCTGAGCATGATGTCATATGGTATGCAATACCCCTTTGGCCAGTTTGGGTCAGCTGTCCTGGCTGTGTCCCCTCCCAGCTTCTTGTGCACCCTGAGCGCCCTTGTTGGCAGAGCAGTCTGAGAAGCTGAAAAGTTTACCCCTTGTTTACTCCTTGACTTGGGGTAAACATTGCTTAGCAACAACCAAAACATCAGTGTGTTACCAACATCATTCTCATCTGAAATCCAAAACACAGCACTATACCTGCTACTAAGAAGAAAATGAATATCCTAGCCAAAACCAGGACAGTTACATACCTAAAGAAAGCATTAGCAATTAATCTAATCAGATCCATTCTCACCTAAATCTGAGCTACACTCTGGGTTTATATGAAACTAAAGCCATTAGATCAAGTTGAGATTTTTTTTTTTTACGTGTTACCAATACTGAATTCTGGTTAATATTTTATTTTCTTCTTAAGGTCCTAAGACTTCAGCAAATGTAGGTGAATTACATGACTTGGACAAACGAACTGTAAATCCTGATGCTTCTGTATCCAGTACTGTCTCCAGCACACAAACTATGGTAACCCAGCAGGCTGTTAAAACTGAATCATCAAGTACAAATGGGGCAGTTGTTAAAGATGAAACTTCACTAACAACATTCAATTCAAAATCTGAAGGTTTGAAATGTGTTTCACATACTGTATTTTGAGCCATATATATCTAAGGCCATCAGAGTTCCTCTAGTGTGGTGGGATTCCCATCTTGACTAGTACCTGGGATTGAGATAGGGCTTTGGGCATTGAGGACCTTAGGCAGCCTGGATGATCTCTGCTATGATTTAAACATCTTTTAAAACCAGGATGTTCCTTTTATACATTTGTAAACCACTTTGTTTCCTGTAAGTGAAAAGTCCTTTAAATCTTCATTTATGCAGAAGCCCATTTTCTGAATAGCAGTGGCGGCCAGTTTTGGTGCCCATAGCACATTTGCTTTCATTCAGTGATTGTCTGTTTATTTAGTCAGCAAAAGACTACAAATAGTAACTTTAGATGGTTTTGATTTTAAACAATAGACCTCCGTAACAAATACAGCCAGTTCATGTGGCTAGCTCACCACTAGTCAAATTTGGTGACCTCTTCGCAGTCTGCTTGAAATATCCAAAATAAGCTTGAAATATCCAAAATAAGCAGCAACACAGAAACTAAACATACTGGTAGTTTTTCAAGTTTTGTTTTTCATGAATATCAACAGTCTGTGCTTGCTGTTATTTTGAGTGTTAACTAAAGAACTGTATTCTCTTATTGACTCTGTGTGAGCAGTGTAATTTTTACCCCAGTATTGTATTTTAAAAGCAAAAACCAGAAACACAAGTATAGAATACTAATATCCCTTTGAGTTGCTTATGTGCTTTGATTTAATCTTTTTTTTTTTTTTTTTTAAGATTCCATTTTAAAATGAATAAAAGTTATTTCCCATTTGTTAGGATTGTTTAAAGATTAACTGCTCATGTTTATAATTCAGACTGTATTGATGTCAGAAACAATGCATTCACATTAAGATTTCACGCTTAGAGTATTCATACAATATCATCAGTATGTGCCTCAATCTGGTATTTAGATTATTTGTTCACAAATATTTTGTATCGATTTCATAATTCTGTCACTTTTTAGGATTTTCTGAGTCTTGCCTTCTGTTTGTAATATCTGTAGCAGCCTGCAATGCCAGGCTCTTACAATTGTTCTGTGAATATGACGCAAGCCAAAATTAGTTGTTCATGTTATAAATAGAACTGCATGCAAAAGAAGTCTGAGACATAGTTTTGCAACAAATACTTGTAAATGGCTATTGAGGTCAACTTTCATACTCTGTGGACTTTGTGTTAATTTTTTCATATCACTTAAGCTTTTTAAATCTAACTTTGTTTCTAGCTGCTGAAACTGCTTATATCATGCCATCGACAAGGGTCAATACTGGACAGACAAATGATTCACACTCCTCTGTAAGTCTGAAAAAGTATAATCAAATTGCTGCATCTATTGTTCTGTTGATTAGTTGTAAGGGCTCTTCTGTTTTCCTTTAATATCTGAATGAAAAGCAATGTATATTCAGGGCTTGAAGTGAATAATACAGGGGTAAACACTTCTGTTGTAAAACTAATTGCATTGTGTGGGTTTGATTTGAATCTAAGTAGCAGTTGTGTAGTTGGGAGGAGATCCAAGTATGTGTTTCAGCTGTTGGATCATTTTTATCGACTGGCACAGTGGAATGGTCTCTCTGCTGCATGATGTGCGAATGTAAAATGTTTTTCTGTATGCACAACTGAATTTAAAATGAAGTATGTATTACATCAGACTAGTGTTAGCTGCTGATCTATAGGTTTGAAACGTAACTAAACTGACATCTTGATGTTTTTCCCTAGAGGAGATGGGGACTGGCTATGCAAGCTGTAAATACTGCCTGAAAAAGTAAATGCTTCCTATTTCACCTGCTTACAACTTAATGCACAAAACCAAGGTGCCACTGTTGCCACCAAAAGAGAGGAGCTAAGGATGGGAAGAAGCAGCTGCTACTAAAGGGTTGGGGTGCTTTTGCCAAGAGCAGCTGCCACTGCTGCCCCTTTTCCATGCTAGCAGGATCATGGCCTGTCCGTGCTGGGCATGCTGACAGCACAAGCACCCTCCCCGGTGCCTGGAGACAAGCAAGAAAGACGGTTTGTCTTTCTGGGTCAGTCAGGAACAGTTCCCATGCCCTCCACCACCATCGCCCCATGCCGCAGCAGAGGCCCTCTTCTCAGCTGCAAGCGAGTTCAGCAGCGGCTTGAAAGAGAGAGAGTATGTTTGGGGCTGAGGTATAGCTCAGTCCCAGGTAGAGCTACTGATGTTGGATCACATTGTGGAACAACTTGACCTCTGAGTGAAATTAACTCACAACTACATGCTGCTACAGACACCCTAGTTCTACAGCTTTAAACTTCTTCCCCTCCTCCCTGTTTAAACTAGAATGTCAGAGGTGACATCCCAACTGTTTAATTTTTTTTTTTATTTTTTTTTTAATGATGGACTGTGTCTAAATCAATGTATAAGAACCAGTTGGTTTTGAAGAGTATTTTAATAATATATGCATATTCATTTGAAGTATAAGAAAGCAACACTGGTATAAAAGGGGGTTGTCTCTTACATATACTAGAGTCTTAACATTTTTTTACGTTACGTTGAAGTACGGGTAGTCTGCATAACGTGTTCTTCAAATACTAGAAAACTCCACAAAGACAGATGGCACCAGTGAAAACAAAAGACCGGCAGTGGTACGATGTTGGAATTTTTAAGAACAACAGCGCTGTGGTGAGCCAGTTCTACTTGCTGCCAGAAGAAACACTGAGCATCTCTAACAAGGTAGCTGCTAATTCTTCTCTGACATAACTTGCACATATGTATTTTGGAATCTGTTACTTATACGGTGGACAACAAAATGTGGGATTTTCTGATATTGCAGCAGGATCTGGTGCTTACAAGAGTTTTGTATTTTGTGACCAGTAGTTCCTCATCTATTTGGCTCGCCTTTTTTTACTATTTCCTAAACCAGATGAATTTTCTTCTCTTGCTTTTGTATGATAATATGGAACATCTTATTCTGCTATTGCTAATTATTTCCATATTTATGTTTTTAGCCTTAGGAAAAAAAAATTAAACTTAGAGAACTCTCAAACCAGTAAAAATTGTTAAAACTAAAAGACCCACAGCCTTTTAATGTTATTTCAGTACAGCATTGAAATGCTTTGATCACAGTTTCTTCTCTGTTTCCAGAATCTTTGCTTACAGAATGAGACATAGGCTAGGCTGTGCAAAAGGACTAGATATGGAACTGTAGTGGGTTTTGCATTAGATTTCTCTAAGTTAATGTTGTTGCACATCTAGTTTATATAGGAAAGAGCTATACCTGTGAAACTTGCAGTTTTGATGGTGAAATGTAAATTAATGATGTCCTAGCGAACTAGAAACAAAAACAATGGGTGTATGTTTCCTTGAGACAGAAACAAAAGAAGAGAACACTTTCTTTGAATGCACTTCATTACACAGAGTGTAGTACGTTTTACAGTGTTTACATTGATTGTGGTTTCTCATATGTTATTCAGAAGGAAAATAGTTCTATTGGAAGTTTCAAGGATGCATCAATGCATATTTTAAACATGGAAGTACAGTAGCACATAATGTTTCAGAAACCTATTTGTTACTAACTTACAGCGCTTTTCTTTAAAAACATTTTGATTACCAACACATCAAATTGCAACTCCCAGCTATAGGAATAACTGTTTTTGAAAGACTTTTTTTTTTTTAGGACAGAAGAGTATGGTAATTAAATCATAAGCTATACAGTTGGAAATACTTACTTTCCCAAGTAAAAATAACCGAGAGTTGTAGTTTAATTTAAATGACTGAAAAACAGGTGATTTTTTGTTGTTGTTGTTAGAAATGTAGTCTCATATTGCATCCTGGATCAGATGTTTTGAGGTGAGTTACTGCGAGTCAGAACCTTTTTGTAAATTCTGATTTAAGTACAAAAGTATTAGATAGATTTTTCAGTTTCAATTAAACATAGATATCTCAGTTTATCGCTACCTACTTTACATTTTTTTAGGCTGATTGTGTTTGGAATATTTTAAAAATTAACACAAATGCTGTTTTATTTTCAGATGGAAAGTGCAGATGTACCAGACTACAGGTTACTTAAGAAACAGGATCTTTTTCCAGGCACAGTGTACAGGTTCAGAGTTGCTGCAATTAATGGCTGTGGTGTTGGGCCTTTCAGTAAAATCAGTGAATTCAAGACTTGCATTCCAGGTTTTCCGGGAGCTCCTTCAACAGTCAAAATCACCAAGGTGAGAAATATAGGTAATTCTAGTTCTGATGTATAAAATTCTGGTCACAAACTTAATCTCAGCTTGGGTTTAGTTGGTTTGTTGTTGGGGTTTTTTTCAAGTTAAAATTGTCATGTAAAATAGTGTCAAATGCTTACTTGGTTAATTCTGCTCATTGTAATTTTCTTCAAGGAATTGGCTGTAAAGAATTATTTGAAGACCTAACAATCACATTACCAGATATACATCTTAGTCAGTCATCTGATAGTTTCCCCATGATTTTCTCTTTCTGCATCCTTAAACCTATAGGGGTTTACCATGCTTTTTAAAAAAACAAACAAAAAAAAAAATCAAAGACACATCCTTACCTCCAAAGAGTGATGATGATAGGTTAGAATTTTCAGATGATGTTTAGAGGTTTTTTGTATTTTTATGGGATTTTATATATACATATGTTTGGGTTTGTTGTTTTTTTTTTTTAATATATACTATCACGTTTTCTCCCATTTTCTTCAGAGTGTAGACTGTATTCATCTTTCTTGGGAGCCTCCTGCTTCACCTTCTGGAAATATTTTAGAATATTCTGCTTATTTAGCAATCCGTTCCACACAATTACAGGAAAATCCAAGTCAGCTTGTATTTATGAGAATATACTGTGGTCTTAAAACATCATGCATAGTGACTGCTGCCCAGCTTTCAAACGCTCATGTTGATTACACTTCCCGACCTGCGATAGTGTTCAGAATTTCTGCAAAGAATGAGAGAGGATACGGCCCAGCCACGCAAGTTCGATGGCTTCAAGGTAAAGTCAATGCCAGATGCAGCATTTAAATGGGCTGTAGGTGTGGGAGAGAAAATGGCGTAACCAATGCTTTTCTCAGTAGTGCGTGTGAAGTTCTTGAAATACTGTTTCGTTCCTTATAGAAGTTTTAAGAAAATTTAGTTGTTGAATTTGGCATAATGTTTTAAAAAAAAAATTTTTATATTTTTCAAGCAAAGACAGGCAAGTACTGAAATTTGGGTTATTGAGTCTTACCCAGTCCCTCAAATAATAAAAGCTTAGTAAGCTTCTGATTTCCCCAGGCTTCACTTCGACTCAAAACTTTTTCATTCTAATAAGAAGTAATTCAGTTATATGTATGAGTTTAATCAGAGGTTTTTTTGTGGTTTTTTTTCCAATCTTTCCCCCCTCCTTATTAGAAATGTTTTTCATAAGGTGTATTTTTGTGACACGTGCACTTTAAAGTCTGTATTACAGCCAGAAGAGGTTTTGTCATCTTGTCCCTGCACTTGAATTTGTGCAGCTTTGTGATGAGTTGGGGATGGGAGTGGATCCACTGAAAATAAAGATTAGTTTTTGGTCTGATGAGTTCTGGCTCACCTTTCAAGTGAGCCAATCCAGGGGCTCAAAACAAGAAGCTTTGCTGGCGTCTCCTGTCATCCCACTCCTTCCCCTTTCTGGCTTAGCTTTCCGCTAGTTGGGAGCTGCCTTTGCTCAGCAAGGGGCCCTGTGAGCATGGAGGAAGGTTAGGAAGGGCAGAGCAGGGGGAGTGTGCCCACACCCCCTCGGGGAGCAGTGAACAGTTGTATGGGTTTAGCCGACCCCTCAGTTTGAGGGCTGTGATCCACAGCGTGTGGTTGAAAACGAACTGTTGAATACGCCGCTGTTTGGTTTTTAACATATGTTGTCCTAAGGTGGAGAGCAACAATGAAGACGTTGTCTTCCATAATGTGTCATTTCCTGATGCTGTTTTAATACCTTAATTGGCAAGGGGTTTGACCATGATGTGTATCCCAGAACTCTGAAACAGTTGTCTGAAAGTGTTTGAGCACGTACACGACGTGAAATTATGAAATGTTTAACAATGTCGTCTTCTTTTTGCAGATATGAAAACGTCAAGCTCAAAGTAGAAACAACATAATAAATGTCAAATTTCAAATGTAGTGTTTAATGTAACTCTTGTACTATTTGTAAATGCTACAAATATTTTATTTTTGCATTGTTTTTATCCTAAAAATATATAACCTTTTTTACGTTTGAAACATGAGCGTTATATGGCCTTGCTCAGGTATGAGTACCATATAAAAATTATATTGAAGGTGGTGGGGTGGAGGACCACACTCTATCCAGTAGCTCTTTTTGGTAGTGATAGTTAAAATGTAAAAAAACCACGCTGTTTCAAATCAAAAGTTAATAAAGAAAGAAAAAATTGGCACATGCAGTAGTATTTGAGGTGGAGTCCCCATGATTGCTACAGGTCTTGCCTAGATAATTTGTAAGATTTGGTATATGAGCAAATTCTGTTTGGTTTCAGTTCCTTATACCACATTCTTCATTGTGGTGCCTGAGTACAAGGCAAAAACTTCCAGTTATTATATAGTAACTTAAAATGTATAAATATTTTAATATATACTTTTTTTGTAAAGAAATGATTTTTCTACTATTTGTAACAAATATCTTAATCTTAAAAGATATCCCCTGAAGATTTAAAAGGAAAAAGATAAACTTAGTCATTTCTGGTATTACAAAAAACGTAAATTCATTGTAAATGCACTACTAATATTTAGAATTATCCTTTTGTAGTTGTATAAATCTTAAACTTGTAAATACCAATGTTTACAAGAGACCTTTCTGGTCTTGTATTAAAACTTCCATGAAATTCATTCTCTTTATTTTAAATCCATATGCTTTGCTTTTAGCATATGCTTGCTTTTTGCACTAATAATAACTTACCTCATTCCTGTGTTTGTAATCACTTGTGTTGCTTCCATACTGTTTCTGTAAAACTTCAATCTGAAAATTTTAACCAAAGTTTAGAATACATGGTAAGCAATTTTGCACATATTATATGGCAACTTTCAACATATTTATTCCAGTTAATCTTCTTAAGTGCTTGTTTGCTTTACCAGTATATTCTACCAGTCGAGTTCAGTATCTCCCTTTTACTATGCATCATTTTACATTAACTAGCTAGCTGATAAGTTCAACAAGCATTACTTCTAGGAATAGGTTGATCCATTCCTGTGCTAAAAGACAAAAAATTGTTCACAGTAGTGGAATAAAGGTAAACGTTTTAAATGCTATTTATGTATCTATATATAAACCTTGTTTACCAAAGTGTAGAGGAAGATGGCTGAGTCTGACAAGGTCACTAGGTGAGTAGATTGAGGCACCTAAATAAGATATATTTTAAAATAAAATCTAAATTATTTACTGTGCAATGAAGTTTATACTTTGCACTTTAATTTTGCCCCAAATGCCAAAAGACTGTACACCAAGGTAGAATTTCTTGCCTCTGCCAGTTAAATTTGTCTTAAGAGTGTTTGTAAATATATAAACTAAAATAAATGACGTGCCTGGTTTGGTGGGAGAAGTATCACTAAAATGTTAGAGATTTAAGAGCTCAAGTATCCCAGAGCAGATATAATAGCCAAGTTTTAGCTACCCTGAAAGCAGGGTTGTAATGGAAGTGCTGATACAGCCTTAATTATTGCAACACATCACGTGCTATAATAGCACATAAAAAGTGCTGGGGACCATAAATTGCTGTAATAGTGTTAATTGTGGCACAGGAGTACGACAGGTGGTTTTACTCCAGAGAAAAATCTTGTGTTTATGACAATGACAGATATCCCAGATTCACTTGAAACAGTGTTTATAGTATGAATGTATAGGACTTTTCCTGAAGTTAACTGGCTTTAAAATATTTGTGGTTTAATGGTCCATTTCATCAGGTATGATCTCACTACCAATACTGTCTGATAACTAAAATACCATACACATGAACTGTTAACTAGAAGAGTAGAAGTTGGTTTTTCTTATTAGTACTGTGAAAGAAGCCTTTAGAGAAAACACTTGTGGCTTTGATTGTGTTGGTTGATAGCTGTGATTATAGAGTTGTTATTTAAGAATAAAATCTGTTGGGTATGTCTGGGTGGAGTTTTTTTTGCACTTGGTTTCAGATGCTTTGCACAATTTCTTTTTCAGTGGGTATGTCACGACTACCAAAGGGTGAAACTGTGGCATTTTCAATGAAAGTATAATTTCCTTGTAAGTGTGCTTTCTTCAGCTGACTTGACATGAGATGTCACTTTCTCTTCTTTGTCCAAGTCGGGTGACGTTGAATAGTGATCATACGCAAATCTTCAGTTCCTCACGGTTTTACTTTAAAAATGAAATTGTGGTACACGCTGTAAAATACACTTTGTGGTCTGTTTTTAGAACTGTATTTATAACGTCTAAATCCCACCTGTTTGCCTATCAACTAGATATCAGACAAATATTGATTGTTTGATTTTTAAATTTGTTTGGAAGACTGTTGGCATCGGCTCTTTGAGAATCTGTGCTTTCCATTTATTTTATATATGGCTAAAGGACATGTAACAGAAGCTGAAATCAGATGCCAGTATCCGTATTGTGGAAATGTCTAGGTTTACTCCACTCCTTAGGGAAGTTGTGACTGTGTAAGCGTAGGACAGTCGTGCCAGCTACGGCAGATGCTGCTACAGCTTCACCTTCAGAATGTTCTTGTGAAAGTGGAAATGAACAATAACCTACACTTTGTGTTTTCAAAGTAATTATAGCAATATCTTTTTGAATGTAGTTTGGAGTAGAGCACATGATCATGCCATAAACTCTGAAGATCTAATAAGTATTTCTGTAGTTATCTGACATTTCAGGATAGCGAATTTGACGTGAACTTCGTCTTACAGCCTGTTACTTAATGACCTCTACAAGGAAACTGACATTTTGTACAATTCAAGTTGATCAGTCTTATTTCGAAGCATTGTTTGTTCTTTGTAATAAAGTGGTTGTCCTATCAGATGCATTGTAAGCACTGCAGTCTGTGTCTGTCTTTTCAAAGGTGTACATGTACAAACTTCAGTTTTCTGCCCTTCTTTAGAAAAGGGACGATACAGAGAAGAGAGTGAATATATTTGTCTTGGAGGGGGAGGTTAATGAGAAGCATTTTAATACTGAGTATTACTTGTTCATAAAAATAATTTCCCGAGCTGCTACTTGGTTACCCCATGGGGGTTTTTTTCTTCGTTGAGGTTCCCTGGTTTCCCCGCTCGGCCTTCTGCAGTTGCTGGGCTCTCACCACTGCTCTGACCCCTTCCGTGCCTTTGTGCCACACAGCTTACTGGCTGCGGCCTCTGAAATGAAATTTTGAAATTACTTCCCCTGCCTATATGGCTGTTACCTTGCTGCTGTTCAAAATGAGCAACAAAGAGTTTGGTATATTGCTTCGTTACTGTGTGTTAAAAGGACAGGCCGTGAGCGAGCACTTTGTGCTCAGAAGGCTTCTGGCAAGGACGGGAAGCGTGCACTTGTCCAACTCTGCTCAAAATGTCTCAGTCTGGGGCAAGTTGCTAAACTTTTATGGCAGTTGGCTATAGGGACCTTACATAAAAGTAACACGTTTCTAGAAGCAGGGGAGCAGAGAGGAGCGAGTGAACTAAAAGGTCTACAGAACTGTTTCTACACCTCTTTAAGAGGCTTCACATCAGAAAGAGCAAAAAGCTGCTCCAAATTGATTCCTTCCCTGTGTTCCCAACTACTATAATAGAGTAACTTTTGTCTTATTTTCAATTATTTGTGATCCTTACATTATTGGAAAAAAATGGGGAAACTTAATCACTGAAGAATTCCCTCATTGTGCCTTTTTCTTTCTGTCAATAAGATTCTCAGAGTAGGAGTTACTCTCCCTTTAAGGCAGACTTGAATTTGCTGTATGAATTTATCTTAAACACAACTAATTTTTTTTTTTTCCTCCCTTATAGCATCAGGCGGTTCCTGATGTATTTTTCTAACATTTTCTAGCAAGCTAAAGGCCAGAGCTTTTCTTCGGTGGCTTCCAGTTCTGACACTGAAGCATTTCCAGATTCCCAAGGCAGGGTGGAGCACAAACTGCTGGCATTGTGTAAGCCGTTAACGTGGTGGTCCTCCTCTTAGTGGTTGTGAAAAACTTCAGTTTGGTGCGTTTTCCATTGATGTGAAGCTAAGTGGAAGATCCCTTTTATTAGAATTTCCAGAAGTTAGTTGAAAGTAGCAGGAAAATGAGCTTAAACTGAATCTTCTTCCTCCCTGGATGAGTCTTGAGGGTACTGCACCTCCAGTGTTTACTCCAGAGAGAGGAAATCCCTGCATGTGTGGTGGGGCAGGCTGGGCACACAGCTAGATCCCAGCATGAGGGAATGGTGTGGTCTCAGCTAGAGAATTTCTCTCCTGCACCTGCAGACCCCTGCTGGGGCCTTGCACAGGCCTGATTTGGGAAATACGCCGCATTAAAAAAAATCACAGCCCGGGCCCAGAGGTGTCAGCTGGCCCAAGGACAAGGGATAGGGCAGGGATGTGAGGCTGAACCCTCCCGTCTTCCCCAAACTAAGGGACGTTGCTTGAATCCACTTAGAAACAGCCGCTGGCACGTGCTGCCCCCGGTCTGGGTCTGGGGGGAGCCCTGGCTGCGAACAGCGCGGGTGCCCAGGGCTGGGGGCTCCGCGCTGGAGACACGTCCCCTCTGCCCCCTTCTCCCTCCCTTGCCTTGCCTGCACGCCCCCCAGTCAAGCGCGAAAGCCATCGTTTCTCCACGCTGCTGTTGACAGTGGTGGGAATTCCCGCACGGAGAAAGAGAACAGATAAGGGGAGACTGGTGCCTGGAAGGCTGAGGCAGAGGGATGCCGATGTGGTTTAGGCACTCGGTTTGAACGGCGTGACTTTGCTCTGCCGCGCTCATCAGCTCAGCAAAGAGGCAGAAGCGGCGGAGTAAAAGAAAGGGAGGAGCTGGGCTGCATGGGCCGGAGAGGGGGAAGGAAGAGGAGGGCTGGGATGGGAGGAAGACCCCAGAGATCTCTGTGAGGTAGTGGGCCTGTTTGTCTAACCCCATCCATGTGTGCCTAACGTCAGGTCCTGAAAATCTGGCAGCTCAAAAGGTGGTAAGTGGCTCCTTGGTCTGTTCCCAAAATCCTTCAAAAGCCTGAAGTACTTCACGATACTTGTTGAACTTACAGCCCTGCCAATAAAACAAAAAAATCATCTACCAAAGTGGGGCTGGGCTTAGTTTGCTGTCATTGTTTTACTGAGGGGTTCTTGCCTCTCGCAAGCATCTGCTTTTAATATATGACATAATTGCTAAGTTGGTACAGCAGCTCCTTAAAATGAAAATTAAGGCTCAGATACGGTCTCTTCAAAGAGAAAAAGAGACGAAGCATTTCAGTGTGTCCCAAGTGGTAAGTAGTGTTCAGAGAGCTATTTCTGTATCTGATGAAATGAAAAATACTGCTATCCACACATGGAAGTTATCAATATACAATTATTTCCAAGTGACTCTTAAAAGAGGCACACTGGGTACATACTGTCTGAGGAGGTTCAAAGTCACCAGTTCTTTGTTTTTAATTTGCATTCTCTTTTTTTGTTTGCATTCTCTCATTTAAATGTTTTGGGTTTTGTTTTTTTTTTTTTTGCCAGGGACTCCTAACTGCCTTTTAGGATAAGCACCTCTCCCTCATATGCAGTGCTGATAATTCTCCTTGAACAGGAAATTTTTTGGTACAAGTAGTAGCTTGCAACTTTGAGCAGCATTCAGAAGTACCCCAAATTTTGGGGGGTAGCAGCTTTGTAATTATTTCTTCATTGCACTTTGCCCGAGTAGGGAGGAGACTTTTCTGTGTTGACTTTGTATGCTGGCCACTCTGGAAGGAAAATGTTCGGAGCCTGAGGGCAGTTCTCTAAAATGACCATCTTGAGAAAAAAAGACTTGAAACTTCAATATAACAGCTTGAGGTTTCACCTACTTACAGCACAAATGTTTTAGTATAAATGCAGACTACTTATGTAGTTATTATTCAAAGATTAGTTACTGAGATCCATTTTGCGTATTTGTGCTGCTGTTTGAAGGTTAGGAAGATGCAGTTGCTGTAGACAGCTGCTGCCGAGCCATCTGAAGCAACACAGGTGCTGTCAAGCCAGACAAGACAAAATTGCTAGTTATTGTCAATATTTCTTTTTCTGGTGAGTACAGAACTTGATCCCACTGCAGCCACTTGAGACGGTTTGGAGGAGTTTCAGCTGCCTGGCTTGTAAAACGTGGCTGTTGCTGCTTGACTAGAGTGAGAGCAGGCTCATCCTCTGGTGCAGCACTCCCCAGGCCCCGCGGTCTCCATATTCCCGTCCCGAAGTCACAGAGCCCCTTTCCCCATAGCAGAAATGCTTTCCAACGGCTAGAGGGGAGATTTCGGATCCTTTCCCTTCTCCCCCAGTGCTTAGCTTTTCCTACCGGCTGGCTCCTGCTCACCAGGCTGCTTTTCCCGGTGCGTTACATTACACAGGGAGCTCGGGCATCTGGGTGGGTTTGGATTTCGTGGCTGGGGCCGGGGGGTCGGACGCCGCAGAAACAAACCTGTTGCATCCCTAAATCCTTTAAATCTGCGCTACGCTCTTCTCACCAGAGACAGGAGTAAAGCTCTGATGGGGCTGATTATTTGTCGTCGCACAGGGCGCAGACAGGAGTAAAACTAGCACGTATTCCTCCTAACTTGCTGTTGCATAAAGCAGTGACCATGTTTTAGGTGCAGTTGTATTTTGAGTGACACAGGACTTACATCTGGACTGCGAGTCTCAGGTGTGCTGTTGGAAGTTGCTTTTATTTGCTGTTTCTGCGTCCTTTTGGGTGGGAGATGCTCTCGTCATTGCAGTCGTGTCATTTCAGACAGATTCCCTGCCCTTATTTACTGAATTACTGATTTTAAAAAAGGCTCTTCTGTAGTTTTGCCTCTTGTTTCTGCCACGCTAAAGCAAATACAGCAAAGAAAGTGAGTTTCTGCTGTAGTTGTCACTGCACAAGCTGCAGCCAGGGGCTATGCCCGAGCCCTACTCTCAGTCTGGGGAGAGCTGGGTTCTGAGGCAGGGCAGGGAACTACTTTAAATTGTAAACAACCCCTTTTTTGTCCTTCTATTGTGTGCACTGAAGATGCACAGTGACAACAGCTTAGGAGCAGCAGGAAAGCACTTTAGTCACTGTTACCCCAAGAGCAGGGGAGGACTCGTGCTGTACCCACGGATTTCTGAACAAAAGTGGTCTGACCCTGAGCAGGACCAAAAACCTGGGCTGATTCTAACCGGGAGTAAATTGCTGATAAAACTTTGCCTGCAATGCACTGTCATTTGTTAGCTAGAAGCTGTGGTTTGTAAGCCAGAAATCAAACCCTTTCAGGCAGCTCTGTCCTAGAAGTCACCTGCCGTCTCTGATGCTGTACAGGCTGGACCAGATTAGATCAGATCAGCAGCCTGGAGGATGCTCCTCTGCCCAGTAGATTTAAACCCTCAATAGTTTTCTTTCATTCAAGAGCAAATCAGGTGCCATTGCTCCTGACAGACGGATCCTCTGGCCCAGCGTGCTGCAGTAAGATATTCCAGGAAATGACCTTGGCGATTTGCCTGGAAGATTTCCTAAACCAGCGTAGCGGACTCCCTGCAAGCTGCGGTGCAGCACTGCCCAGCCTCTCCCCCTGCCTCCCCAGCCACACTTGGCGACAGCCATTTCATGAAGGCAGTAGTGCAGCTGGCACCAATTTAGAAACACTTGTGCACAGGAGCAAACTGCCCTGGCTCCCACCAGCGTTTGGCCTTGGATGTCAGTGCAAGCTGAACTGGCACTGAGCTTCTAGAGAGCTTTTTACATACTGAGGGTCAGAGGTGACGTTGCAGTCCATTGTCATGCCGATTTCACAAATCGATAGGTAAACAGATCAATATTCGGTTGCTTTAGTAGAATTTTTTTTCAGCCTTTTGAAAGGTGGAAGTGTGAATAATTACGCCAACAGCATCTCTTATTGTCAAAGAGGAGAAATTGGTCCATGTTTTCAATGAGGTATGAGTCTTAAACTGTACCACAGCCAAAAAGCACCCTTCCACCACTCTTTTCACCAAGCCAATTTGAAAGAATGTAAGAGTAACCATTGTCCACATTATCAATATTTAACTTCTTCCTATAGGACTGCTCGGGCCCTATGTATAGTTTTCCCATAGCATTATTCATCTTAGAATCCACATACAGCAGGGTTTTTTTCATCTATAAACATAAGGAAATTCACTTCAAATTTAAGTGAAAAACTTCCTTTCTTCTACTTTACTCGGTACAAATCAAAACAAGTCTAGCCTGCACCGCTGGGGAATGCAGTGACTTAAAAGCAAGTTGTCTTATTGCTGTAACTGTAACTGAAGCAGCAAGTCTACGTGACTTAACTGGAGCATTAATCACATTCAAAGCTCTGCAAAATGAATAATTTTATAGCTATAAGCAGGGCTGCTGCCAGCTCTTATCATGACAGCAAGGTGCTGGGGAAAATACTAGTCCTTGGCTCTCCCCTTTCCTCTCCATGTTGCTTTGCACTGAGGAATCTCCTGTGCATGTGCAGTTGCCCATATGCTTCCTCTCCTGCCAAAGGCAAGAGAAATCACCTATATATGCTTACAACACGTTAATGAGCGTCATCTTGAAGCTCTGCAATAGGGCCCATCTACTAATCTGACATATTCACAGTGTATCCAGGGTGCAGTTCAAAGAAGATGGCTATCTGAAGTATAGCCCACATAATTCAGACTGATTTTTAGCTACAGGCAGATAAGCGTGGGTCAGGAGATATTTAGGATGCACAGCCTCGTGCTAAGACTCCCTCTGTGTTCCAGCTACACCATCCAGCCGCAGATTTTAGTGTTCAGTAGAGATCAGAACAGAGCAATAAATAAAACAGTAAAGATGCATACATGCGGCAGCAAGACTGGTAGGGGCAGAGCCTCAGCCCCATTAAGCCTGTAATGAAAATGGGATGTGGAAGGCGGCCATCTAAATCAGCTTCTCTCTTAACTGCAGAGAGATAACAGTGTTTCTGTGCTTTTAAAGACATCACAAGCACTCTATAAAGATCAGAAGGATCAAGTCACGCAAATTCATTAAAAAGATTAATGTAGTAAAATTTGCTTGTGTCATGGAAAGACACCTAAAAAAAACCATCACTGTGCTTGGGAAAAGATCTTTGAACATCACTGTTATTTCAAGCAGCCTTTCTCCAAGTTTTAGCATAGGTTGCCACAGCTGTCTGGAGCTCAATTTGGGGTTATGTTAGTCTAACAAAACATTCAGAGAACTAAAGACAGCAGTTTTGCAGAAGCAGAAGGGACACAGCAGGAAGGGTCACTCTTGGTTTGGGTCTAAGCGACTTAAAAGCAGAAAGGTGAGAACATGTATCAGTTGTTAGAAATAAAGACTCAACAGTGGTTGTGCTACTACTAATATAAATTAGACAAGTATTTCCTCAGAACATATCTGTTTTACCAGCACTACAATACTTTGCAAACTTTATTAGGTGAATGATTTCAGCGGGGAGATCAAAGAAAGTGTGGTACAATTACTTCTGCGTGTGTATTTTCAGGAAGTGAACGAGCAAGCTGGTTGCAGTTTTGTCCCTGGATCCCAGGGAGGAAAGAAAAAGAAAAGCAAAGCAGTATCAGCTCCTTTGCTCACATGCTGGTGTGTAAACCACAAACTCAAAATGCGTTAACCTAAACTCACAGGAGAGACAGCAGATTGAAAAACGTAGCTGGTATCAAGCGAGACATGATGACCTCAGCCCCCTTTCTGCACATCCAACTGCCAAACCTCTCCTAGCTTCAGCTTAGCTGTGATCACAGCTTTTTCCATTGCAAATTTGGGAACATCAAGAACAGGGTATGACGGCCTGAAATAAACAGAGTACAAACAGAAGGGGCTCGTGTAGTGATTGTGTTATTCATTTGTACATTTAATGAAAAACTCCATTTGTTCAGTCATAGCTGCTGAAGATTGACAGACTGCCACAAACCCCAGAACATCCGCCCAGATCACCACAAAATACACTGGGTCCCCTCCAGAGGCTCTGCCGGCACGGTGCTGATTTGTAAGAAACACTGTTCAAATCTGCACATACATAAAATTTTTGTTTAGCAAAATTGTTTGGCTATTTCAGATTTCTGGGATGTCTTAAAACTATTTTCCCAATATTAAACTGTAACTTTAAAAAAAGACAAAACTAGCAAGAAATTATATGGCAACAGATTCAAGGTGTAGTTTGCTTAAATTAATGACAGTATGTGAAAAGATAATTATTGTATTACATTTCAGTCCACTGCAAACAGTAAAAATATGAAAGGTCCCAAAATTCAGTCTGAAGAAGACATATTACTAAAACCACCACCCCTATCCTAACAGGCTAAGACATTGCATCTAACAAAGTTACCCACCCAATTTTTAAAGAACCAGCAATGTTACTAAGAACAGCTCACTAAATATACAGAACTACATTATCTAGGTAGAGTTTATTGCAAAACCAGGAAAGAGACAGCAAACTATAAGTCTGTCTCCCATTTCAGGTTTGTATCACTTGTTTGAGTTTCAGTCATTCGCACACGCGCACGCAGCCTGTACACAGAAAGTCGCTAACACAGTTGAGCTCCCACAGTCTCACAAGAAACCTTTAAACATTTCAGTAAAAAGTTAAAATGAGATCTTTTACCACAAGGACTATAAAATCCCCCTTCCCCCCCCCCCCCCAAACGCC
>VXBL01007903.1:519977-537197 GCA_013400195.1 Aramus guarauna | reverse complement strand
CCCCCCCCCCCCAAATGGCTAAGTTTTGGATTCTAAAAACCATACACAAAAAGGAAGAGTTATTTCAGTAGCAAAGACTACCTCAAATATATCAAAGTAAGTCTAAGGAGAGTTAATGCCACTGAAAGAAAAAAAAAAGTGAAATGAAGACCTGCCTCGCACACAGTCAGTGTTTTCATCAACACTGGTGATAAGCTCTAAGTCTCAATGTAGTAGAGCCTTGGTTGGTTTGGATTAACTTTTAATTCTCAAGTTACATAAAAAAAAAAAACAAAAAAAAACAAACAGTTGTAGCAATTCTTTTGAGCTGCTCATTTCATGAGGAAAAAGTCCCTTTCAAAATTTCAATAAATATGCTGACATATAAAGTTAGTTAAGGTTGTCATGCAAGACAAGTTACATAACCAAGACCAACTCAATCTTTATAATAAAGGCAACTTGCATTCAAAAATGAACTTTACCCTTACAATTTTATTCAAAGGGTAAACATGAAATAACCCAGCTGTTTACCTGAATTACAAAAGTAACATGATTTAATATGAAAATAAGAAACTGTCTACAAATCTCTGACAGTAATAAATTGCAATATACAATGCATACAGGAGTTATACAGAGCAACAAACTCTTGTACAAAACAAAAATACTTTAATACCTTTAAAATCCAATTTTTTTTAAAATCATCATGAAAAAGATTTGAGTCAGAATTCACACCTCAATTAGTCAAGCTTCTGGTAGCTACATTACAGCTATTTAATATACAAAGAGATAAGTCTCTTCACCAGTCATTAAAACTGCCTCTTTGTTAGAGTTGCACAGCTTTTCTGTCTCGTGTTCCCAGATCCAAAGTTTTCTTCAAATCATGAGAACTGAATTTGCTGAACACCAGAGATCTAGAGAAAGAAAAAACACAAGCGCTCACATTCAAATGCACCTTTTCTGAAACTGCAGGGCAGCTAACAGCCTTGAATTGTCACAGTGTTGGAACGTCATGACAGCCACCACCAAAGGACTAAATGCAATTCATTCTCCTCTTTCAGAACAGGGCGGTGGAATTAGCATTTGAATTTTAGCAGCAGAAGGGAGAGCAGGGGAGGGGATACGGTACCTGTTGGTACGATGTTGTGTAGACCATAACATTCTGCTGTTGGCCGTCTGTAGTTATTAAGCCTGCTGGCAACTGGTTAGCTGAAAGAAAGCATTTTAAGAAAGTTAGATGGGAACTGCAGGATACATGGAGCCTTGTTTGAGGTCTCTGTCACAACTAATATTTACTTGTGGTTCACTCAGGGACTACGGAGCAGTTCCTCTCCTGACAGCTACCATCCCGCAGCGCCTACAGTCATGCTTGTTACTGAGCATTAACAAGTAAACAAGTTTACTCCCCTTAGCACGTAGGAAAAAAATTCAAATTAATTTTGCATCAGATAATCTAAAAGTAAGACTGCACCTTGTTCTTCCCCCTTATGTATCTGAAGCAGAACATACATAGCTGTACACTGGTGAACGGCGTGGAGTTTGCCATCCTGACCACTGAAAAAAGCAATCTCCAGCATTCAGTATCCCAAGAAACCTGGAGAATTCAGAGTTTGTTTTGTTTAGACATAAGGTTAGCACTTGAGCATACATGTGCGTGAGGAAGTCAATGAAAACATTGCGCTGCTTTATAAAACAGGATCCATCAGGGACTCTGTAATGCGGAAGCCCCATGGAAAGCAGCAGGGATGAACAGAGCCAGACAACGACAAAAAACCCCAGGCACTGCCAGGGGCGATGGTATTGATAGGAAGCCAACGACTTGACCTTACGCTGGATGACTTCAGCATGCCCTTCAGGGTACGCACAAGGGCTCTGAATTTCATACAGGGAGGAGGCCAAGGAATGGAGTGAAAAAAGTGCTTCTGAAGTTTAGAGCATTGCTCCTCGCATTTTCTAAGATAAACCTTTACAGTAACATGTACGTTGAGCTCTGCAACATTCAGAGTAGATGTGTTACAACTGCTACTTGGAAGCAAAGCAGCAAAACTCTTAAGTCACTAGTGTAACATTCTCTGCTAGGAGACAAACAATGGGGCTTTTTTCTTTCAGTAGTATGGCTGTTATGTATAAATAAGATATCTAACTCATAAAAAAACTTTTGAAAACACAGTATAATCCTAACAGCTTTCATCTGAAAATTGATGCTAGGGTTTTTTTAAAGTGGGTTGGATTTTTTTTTCCCCCCTTTTTTTTTTCCCCCACTGTTTTTTCTTTTCTTACTTTCATTGTAATAATTTTCAAATATTTAAGCTACAAGTTAGGAGGTGCATTAAGATCATAGTGAGAAGTGGCTCTGGCAGGTCCAAAGCTTTACCACCCTTCGATGCGCATGTTCCACATCCGACACAGTTTAATGCCAAGCCTCCGACCCAGCCCTGGCATTAGGCTAAGACAAAGAGCTTAAGGGTTATGCCACTGCAGCACAGCTATTATGCTACTGCTGCAGTGAGACCATCATTCTGAATAGGTCTATAACTGCCCCGAGAGAGAGAAATACCAGCAGCACCACACACAATTTTACAGAATTTTTTTTCCTCCTTCTACTACAGCAACATCTCCCTTGCATCCTGCCAAGACTTAATATTCACTCCTTCAAATCAGAGCAAATTAAGGCTTATTTCATGGAGGACACTGAGGCTCCCAGGCCCGAGATATCTGAACAAGTGACTAGGAGCAAATCTTCAGCCTTCTGCCATTTAACAGGGACCAGAACCAATTTGGGAAGGGGATAGAGGATCCGCAGATGTAAGGGGATTCCTTTTTTTCTGGTGGGCATTGTACTCAGGCTAAGCAGAGCATGAACATCCAGAGGAGAAACTTTTTCTGAGTTTGCCTCTTTGCCCACAGAAAACAAGATACTGGATGCAGACACAGTCAGAAGTTTCTAGCTATGTATTTTCCTTCAACTCTTGAGCTGCAGATTAAATACTTGAAGCGCAAATCAGAATATATACAAAATAAAGATTTTAGAACAATTTCTATATATTGATTTGACAAGCTTCCAGCTGGACAGACTCCCAACTGCTGCAATCCAGAAACCATTAGCAACATACCCAAGGTAAGTGAGTTGGACCAATAGCCATGCTAGAGTCTTACTACTTCTGAACCAGAGCTATTACATATGAGTGAGTACAGATAAGAGTTTACTATTTGCATTGCCTAATCTTTAATTATGAAATTAAAATTGTCGTATTTTAAAAAAACAACCAACCAACCAAACCCTTTCTGTAACTCCCCTGCAATATTTAGGTTTAGATTCTTAATTTCCAGCCAGTTTTATGAGCTTATCTTCCAGGCTAGGAGAGACCCAAAGAGTCTGTACTGTTCCTATAGCCAAAGTCATCATATTGGGAGCAAAGTGTGTTTCAGACTCCGAATAAGTCTTTTCAGTCCTCAGGCTTTGAATTTTTGCTAGTTCAGTAGTTTACTAGTGATTTTAAACTGAAGATTTATCAGATACTTGAAAAACTAAATCTCATCAGTAGATGGAATTAGAGCTGCACCTCCTAGTTCTTCTTGTATCAGCTGCAAGATTACCAGCCCACAACATTTAAAAGCCAAGGTGAAGACTACATGCAAGAATCCAGCATCAACAAAACCAACACAAAGCCCCAACAACTGTTGGGCTTTAATTCACAGAAGAAAAACTACAGTGAATGCATATGATACTCCTTGCCCTACACCTTTTAGTTGCCAATCTGTGAATTCTTTTGAATACAAGAAATACTAAGTGGTTTAGAATTATATAAAGATGATGATGTTCTCTGGCTCATTTCTCAAAGATGAGCTCCTCAAGTCATCAAATGGAGTTTATTTTACTTTTCCCCCCAACAGTCTTGCAAGTTGAATAAACGTGGCCTAAATATGTAGCTACTGGGGGGTGTGTGTGGGAGTTTGCACCCTTCCCTACAATCTGTGTTTAAGTATAGACAAAAATACTGGCACTAACATATGCATTTAAAAATCATCCACAGTTGACATTAGCTATTACTAGAGTGCCATCTTTTATCACTATATTACTTCATTCTGACCATAGAGTCTACTGACTGGGAGGAGTTCATCAGAGCACAGGTTATCCTCCAGATATCTCCAATGAAAATGTCAATGGATCACAGGTGTAACACGTGACCAGTCCAGGATGTATTCCTCAAGTAAGAATTCTGATGTCTAAAGGAACTGCTGTTTTTAGAAAAGCCATAGTAATAATATCATAAATTAAAAAGTATTACTTACTAAATGCTTCCTCCGTGAGCTCCTCACTTAGACCGTCTCCAGTTGTAACTGTTCCTCCAATTCCCTTTTCTCCTTTCATTGCCTAGAGAGGGGATGAGGGAAAGAAGAAGAAAGAAATATGTTAAGCGTACAGTTGGCTTCAGATTGTTTCAAGATCCCAGGAGCTCTAGTCAAGGTTTGGAACTTGCAGAAGAGTCACTGTGCAGCAGCTGGAGTTTGAAATCCAAGACCTGTAAAACTCTATTGGATTTAAGAACACACATAGCACAAAAATATATGGTGGTTTTCATCTTAGCCATACTCCTCAAACAAAAATGCCACAAACTAGGATTGTGTAGTTTGAAGAAAGGCTTTCACCTTCTGCAGAAAGTTGAAGACCTGCAGTAATCCAGAAGGAGCAGCTAAAGAGCATTTACAAAAAATCACAGACTCTCAGAACTACTGAGAATGTGCAACATTTGCTTACCAACCACACACAATTGCCATCATCATACAACTAAGAGTTGACAGTTAAAACCAAGATACTTGATTTCTGTTCCCACATCAAGGACTACAGCCAGAAGGGATATCAGCACAGAAAGCCAAGGCTCCCAGTCATCTGCATGCAGTTTTACAAGTATGTAGTCTGATGTTCTATGCTATTATATAAAACCATCTAAGAAAATAATATAGGCATAGAAAGTATTCTCTGCAACTGTTTGATGTAGACTAAATACTAAGCTACGAACCAGAAATATTTCACTACATATGGTACCCTGAAGACAGTACTAGCTGGAATGGAGGTTTAAAACTGATGAGCAAAATCATCCAATTAAAACCCAGTCCCACTACTCTGCTATCACAGCGTATATACGGCCACTTAGAATGAAAGTAGCATAGTCCCACTTCAGACTTGCTAGAAGTACTGACACTAGGTAGGCACTACTTGCACTTTAAATCAAAGCACATACAGCACTTTGACGGCACATGCAACTGCTACACAGAACTGGAAAAAGATAACACACAGCAGTCCTTCAACTTTTAGATTACACCTTCTGTTCCTCAGTTATCACAGCAAATGACCTTCTGGGAAGGGGAAGCTTCAAGTGTTATCAGCAGATTAAATACCACTAGCGAGTCAGACCTCATTAATTAAAAAAAAACCTTAGGTTTACAGAACAAAAAGTCTGAAGAGCATCTCTATCTACAGCACTGTCGATTTAGACATACCTCCTTCACTCATGCCAGTAAAATCAAGCAGCCATACCAACAGAGGGATCCACATTTAAAATAAAAAATAAAAAAATTAAGCTGCTTTCAGGTTTTTTTCCCAGGATTATTTTAACCCTGAAAAACTTCTTCACTCAGGACTATAAGGAAGAGATGTCACTGGATAAAAATACCTTTGATTTGTTTGGTTAAGTCTGGTATTCTGAGGTAAAAGAACACCAAAGTAAAGAAGCAAACAAGCATAATACTCTTCTGTCTCCAGACAGGAGGTGGGGGGAATGAGGGTACCAGAACAAAAAACCAAGCAGAAGCAACTTCTTTTTCAAAAAGTTTAAATTGCTGAAGAAGAGTCACTTTCTGCTAAAGAAGGCATAAATTAAAACTGCCTGGATCACATACCTAGCGTGTACTACGTATCAAAAGCAAGCTGAGGGACAGGCTAAAAACAGATTAAAAAAACACAGCATTCAGGCAGATATGAATCATTATTCCAGCATGAGAAAAACAACTTTTTCTTTTGCAGATCTGAAGCCCAGACAAACAATAGGCATTAGGCTAGTTCCTCAGAGGATGCAGTCTAGTACAGTTTTATTGATTGAACCCAAAGATCGAATTAAGCATTCTTAATAGGCACCTTTAAAGAACAGAGTGATTTACTACCAGCAATATATTAGAGAATTTATTCAATTGAAAGCTCTAACTACTTTGCATCAGCAAGTCTAATCAAAATGCTTACTTACTCCTTTTTTTCTCTGGAATGCTTTTAAACATTACATTAGTCCCTGACAATAGCTGTGAGATACTGTGCAAGTTACCCATAATACAATTACAATGACAGGGAGCTAAGGATAAACACAACCAGGCTAAATAAATGAGGAAATACTGAAGTATATACAAACCTCTCTGAATTTTTGGAGGTATAACTTCAAAGGTTCAACATAGCTATCAAACCCTAAGGTAGACATGGCAAAGAGAATATCCTCTCCATTGATGGTCTTTCTTTTCTCTTGATGACACCTCTCACTTGCTTCTGATGTTATAAAGCTGATGAATTCACTTACACACTCTTGCACACATTCCTTTGCATCCTTAGCAATCTAGGAAGGAAAAATATCATAAAATGTTTAATTGAGATGCAAGAAGATTTAAAAAAAAGGAAAAGGAAAGAATACACTAGATAATAAAGGAAACACCTCAAAACCCAATGATAACACCCATTTAGGCAACACCTATATGTGAGGGAACCACTGGATGTCATCACTGCTCTATGTAAGCACAGCTGCAATATGATTTTAACCTAAGTTTTACTATTTCTAGCAGCACAGCCAACTGCCACGATCTCCTCAAGTCATAACTATGTTCTGCACAAGCTTTTACATATAGATGCATCTCAGTATTGCTTACTTTGCTTTCCTACACCTGCTCTTTAAACCTGTTTATTACAATGTCATAGTCCACTTCCATTTTCCTTTTAATAGGCCCAGCAGTTCCAACGCCGCTGCAGTATATTCCCCCAAATTCCACAATGAAAAGTATTTTTATCCTGACCAGATTCAGGGACTAGATTATATGCCTAGCAGCAAGGCTCTCTAATGCTTTAATATTCTGGTATAAATTTTTCAAATGAGAATTCAAATGAAGAAATATATGCCCCTGGCAAGAATGAAATATGTAAATTCGATTATGGTTTTCAGCTGGACAGAAGTAATTTACCTGACTTAAAATAACAGCAAGCATTACTCATGATTATTTGGGAAGCTGTCAGGAGCCAACTGAAAGATTATCATAATTAAGATTCTTATTCTTCACGTGAGAAGAACCTGTTTGTATTTAAAAAATAACAAAGCTGTAACTGTATGTAGAATCTTCACTAGTTCCTCTTGTATTTTCAGACACATAGGGTGAGATTTTCAGAAGTACTCATCAGCCAGCAGCTTTCCTTGCAGTTTTTCACAAAAACCTCCCTGATTTTTCAAGATAGCTCAACATCCCATATGCTAAATTCTTAAAAAAAAAAAATCTCATCTTGATCACTAAAAATTTATGCCAATATGGACTAGTGAAGAGATTTTCACAGCAAAGATATAAATGTAACACCCAGATCTCCAGGAAGCCCTGAACACTATGAAAGTACAAGCAGATGCAAGTAAATTATGTCTTGCTTCTATTTTGAGTGATCTTAAAAAAAAAAAAAAAAAAATCAGCTTTAGCTAGAGGAAATGTTAACTGGGGCAGGAATTGTATTGGAGTACAATAGGAAAGCAGCAAGCAAGAGGAACCCTGCAAAGGTTTAAGATAAACAGGTGGAACTGTCAAATGCTTATACAATCACCAGCTCAGCAAAATGGATTAAAAAGTCTATTCTTAGAAGTAAGAAATAAAATAAGTCTTTCAATATCTGGCCTTATCTGCTACATAATATAAGGCAGACTTCTTAGGTCATTTTGGCATTTGGATATGTAAAGATTTGGGCAATGGAAGACTAACCATTCTCTTTCCTTCAGGATGAGGACTGGGTTTTTATTTCATCCAAAATGGTTCACTTATTCCAAATTTTATGCACCTCAAAAGCAGATTAAATTTCGTAAGAGAGAATTGCATAGAAAACATGCTTACTGCTATTGGATCGTCACCAAGTTTGACCCGGTATGACAATTTCAGAGAACACATCTTAGAAAACTCTTGAAAGCCCTAGGAAGAGCAGTGTTCTGGATACTGTAATTACTGCAGTTATTAAAAGCTTTCAGAAACCTAAGAAAAATGGATTTGGTCTCAATCTCCTCCTGCTCATTTTTTTTTTTGTAAGGCTTTTCTCCAATAAACCAGGATCATTTGGAAAAATATAGTGTTCTACAAGCTCAAGTTCATTCAGAGGAAGGAATAAAACTCATTAACGCACTTTCTTTACCAGACAAGGGTATTACCTTTCCTGTTTGGGGTATGGCATTTTTCATTATCCTTGCCACATTTGCAATTGGAAGATATATATCTTGTTCTCTAAAACTCTCTTTTGAGCCATTTGTATCTTCATGATCATTCATGCTGTCCTCTGTGTCTAATGAAATAAAGAAAAGTTAACAGAAATTGGTAGACAGCAGGCGATAATTAAGCCAGTTTAAAATCTTACGCTGAAGGATGAAGACCTTTGAAAGCACAGTGTATTAACCTCATAGAAAGAAATTTAAAGACAAATGAGACACCAGGCTACCTTTATGGGTGTTAGATATCAGCTTTATCATATTATGCACAGAAACATATATGGCTGCTGAACACCAAGCATTCTTAATGTCATGTCAAAATAAAAACTGTCTCCTAGAACATAAATTTTTCTGTCATCACCCTGAAGGACTCAGTGTCATAACTGAAAAATCCAACCTCCACCTTCAGACTGCAGAAAAAATGCTTTATACAGTAAGGCATTATGAATACAAACAATTGCAAATTCTTAGCTTGACAGAAGATAGCAGAGAACTATACAAGAACTGGAAGGAAATATATATACACGCACACATATATACACAGACAAGAGAAACAGTAGTATTTACCGTTACATTTCTTACCATCATGAGGCTGTATCACATAGTGACTGCCACCAATGTAATCTCCAGCAATTCCTAACTGAGAAGCATCCGTTGTGGAGCTATCACCGTCCATCTACAACCAAAAGAATGAAACCTTTCAGGTATGTTTGTTATACTCTAAGTGCAGCTATTGCTGAAAACCAGCACTTTAATCAACTTAGAACTATGAGACCAATTTATAGAAAGTATAAATGTTTTGCCATTTGAGAACAGTATACACTTTCTCATTAATGAGCTTTACTGACAGTGAAAACAGTGAAACTCTTTTGTGAAGCTTCCCCAAAAATTCAACCAGAGGCACAGAAGCGTTTGGTTCATGCAGCACACATATAACAACCTTGTGTCGTTCCCATGATAGTGTGACCAGAATAGGTCAAGGCATCTGTTTCTCTTGAACAACCCTCAAAACCTAATGCCAGCCCACTGCTCACTGAACCCTTTACTTACAACTATTACACAGAGTGCATCCTTCACTCACTATTACCCTCCACCCAAACAGCTTCTGTCAAGCCCACTGACAAACAAACTGTTCCTAGCCAGGCCTCAGGACCAGCTCTGCATCCTCATCCTCCTTGAGGCATCAGTCACTCCTAGACATCTTCTAAGTCATGTTCTCCTTTGCTTCCCCAGCTTCTGTCCCACATCACTTCTCTGCACATCCTTCAGTGCTCCTCTCAGAACATTCTTAGGTGGTGACCAACAAGAAGTCTTCTCCTCAAGGCTTTAGAGACTTGGTCACAGTTTAACAGATAATTTGACTGCCAGGAGGAAGAGAGAAGCCAAAAGAGCCAGCCTTCTCTCCTTGGCTAGGGATCTTTGCCCTAGGAGGCACTGACTACATTTCAGATGGAGGAGTCTGGGAGAAGCCTGCCCTTCCTGCCTTCTCCCTTCCAGCGGGGGCAAAACGGCTGAGAGCATCAGCAGCCATTTGCTGGCAAGTCTCAACATTTGCCAGAAAAAAAATCTACTTTGTGAACAAGTAAAGAGGTCTCACAACGCTGCTCTGAACCACGGCTGTGGCCCAGAGGCTCCTCAGCGGCTTGCTGCCTCACCACTTGGGGACGTCCGATATTGCGCTTCCTGGTCCTGAGGAGGCAAAAGAGGTGAAGATGCCTCCTACCTCCCTTGGAGGTTTGCACCTCTTCAGTGGGGACTTGCCACAGGTAAACAGCAACCCAACACATCACTGCCTTCTGCATCCACGTTTTGCCACAGTACACAACTCAGATTCACGTGCATTCTCACAATAGCAAATGCTCCAGGCCAAGTAACTTGTTACCGTATTACATTTTACCTTTTTACAATTTCCTTAAACATGACCATCAGGTGCTCAGTAGAAAGCTTAGACTTATATAGAAGCATGGCAGACAACGGTTGGACTTTCAAAGGGGCTATTTTAGCGGTGCCAAATGTAAGTTTGAATTCAAGTCTCAGAGTCTTGGACCATCTTGACTTTTTTTCCAGTTGCAAGTGTCTTGAAAATTAGTATATTAAAAATAAACTTNCTTCTTTGGGCGAGAAGAAATAATGCAAAAATCAGGGAGGAGAAGGGGTTCCCAGCAGATGCAAACTCTTTCAACACTGGAGCACAAATCCAAAGATATTTTTTAACACATTTAGATGCACAGCACCAGATTCACCTTTGCCCTAAATTTTCTTGGCTATGTTTAACATCAAACAGCTGTTAGCATTTGCTTATTTACCTGTTTGCTAGAAAATTAGCTCTTCCATTCCCATTCGACACTTCATGCAGTTCCTTCTCTGGACCAGCAACTTCCCATCCTTCCCCCTTCCCACCCCAGCTGTTTCCAACCTGAGCAGCCAGCCTTACAGACGAGACAGACACACAACCCCGGGAGGAACAATCCAGCTCTATTCGCTCACTGACCTACACCAGCTGCACAGGTACCCAGGTGTCTTTGGAAACAACCTCTGCCCCCAAGGGTTGTGTGGTCATTGCTGGTGAGACCACGCAGCTCCCTTCACTCCAGAACCATGAGCGTGAAGAGGGAGGGAGAAGCAATCATGTGCTATTTTTATACCTACCCAGAAATATGAGCAATTTAACCTCTCTCTAATCTGCACTTTGCCTGTGGCCACAGGGCTGGGTTTTAGCTTTCAAACTTCTAGGCAACATCCGGTGCTACGCTGGGCTGCAGATGCACACGTAACCTGAGCACTGCTCGCGTTCAAGGCAATGCTACAACAGCTGGATGTAGCCCTACAAGCTGTTCAAGAAAAAAACCCTCTTCTACCTCCTCTTCACTGGAAACGCATGCACACATTGGTTCTTTTAAAGCACTTCTGGTTCCTTTTGATCGGCTTTTGTAAAACAGTTTCAATCCTCACACAGCAGCTCTGCCCAAAGGAAGGGTAGCATTTTATGCATTAGCTTTTCACGTGCCAACTTTCCTATAAATTCGCTTTGTCTGCATTTTGCAGACTCTTTGTTGGGAGATTTAACTTTGCTTTTCAATTTTCCAAAGGGTCTGCAGTTTGCTTACTCAGCTCGCTGTAATGACAGTGCAAGGATATCATAATCCTGCATGTCAAGATCACCGAAGTTGACATCGTCCATCATTAAGAGAGTTGTGTCTCTCTTTTCCTTCTGCAATTTGAAGCAATTAACATTCTGCAGGCTAGCCTATCTGAATCTTTATTGCCAAGACCCACTAACAATATTATTTAAGAAACCATCTTGCTTTCATTAGCCCAGCTCACCTTCAAAAGACAATTCCTGCTTGAATCTCTTTTAAATCTCTGCTGCATCTGTAGACAGTTTTGGCCATATTAGACTAATGCATCCTCAAGGGACTATCTTTGCTTTTATTCTTTTCTGTGCACATTTCCATATCTACTTACAGTATGTATTATTTCACAATTAGTGAGAATATGAGTGGAAGCTTATCAACATTACGAATCTAAAATAGCAATTAGCAAAATTGACAGGAAAGGACTTGCAAAAGAAAAAAGCGAATCTGCCTCACATAAAGAAAACAGGCACTGAGAGCTTAACATCAACTGAAATTACTTCTGTGGGTATTACTTTAAGCAAGATTTTTAGCTGCCAGGACAACCTTGGGACAGGGGATTACAGACAGCGTAACACCCTTTTGCATAATGCTTAGCATAACCAGGTCCTAATCCAGGATCACAAGGTAATTCAGGTTGGAAGGGGCCTCAGGAGGTCTCTAGTCCGGCCCCTGCTCAAAGCAGGGTCAGCTCCCAGCTCAGCGCAGGTTGCTCAGGGCTTTATACAGCCACATCTTGCAGCCCTCCACGGACGGAGCCAGCCCAGTCGCCCTGGCTGGCCTCGTGGTAAAAAAAAAGCAGCATCTCTACACACTATTTCAATCCAAGTAAGTTTGATGGAAGAATTTCAGTCAGATTTAATTTTGTCATTTAATTCAAATCTATATCTAGGCATCTGACTATAGCAACTGTAATTAATATACCATCTAGTCACTCTACCAGTATTTCTGAGCCCGACAGATGACACAAACGCGACCCCGCTGAAAAATGTGGCCACTGCCATCCTAGTCATCTCATAATGAACAGTTACACATTCAAGTATTACAGTTTTAGTTTCAGATGTTCAAAACTCAAGTCAATCACCACGTATCTGACTGTCAGCTCAGCACAAGGTCTGTAATACACACAATAAAATGCTCCAAAAATGAGAAAACACTGCTCTCAATACACTCTTGCTAATTAATCCTCCCTTTAAACAAAACACCCCAACCAAAACCATGAAACAAACTAAACTTTCAGGTCCCTGAAGTTACTCTAAAAAGGCAGCAGTCCTACATAACACAGAACACATCTGCAAGAAGCACTTAGCCGCATGTTGTGCCTTTAGCACCAAGAAAACACTAAAGCTCCTCCATGCATACGCGTATCGACTGAACCAAGACTAAGAGCTAAGCATATCAGAAGCGACATGTCAGTCTCCAAAGTGATCGTGCCATCATCCGATTTTTATCAACAAGGGAGAGAAACCAAGTAAGCACCAGGCACTCAAGCCAAATACTCAGTGATACACTGCAAAAAGCATCTGAATGCAGAGAGGCAGCACAAAATTTTCTAGTGGTGGTTCCCTCTTTGTTTGGGTTTTTTTAATCTCTAATGAAAAAGACTATTACTACAACTATACAAATGAATGGAAATTCAGGGAAATTAACCTAAGAAATATGTTAAAAGAGAAACATTTCAGACCAAGGGCATCAAAGAAAACTCAGTGATAACATGCAAGTGAATGAACATACAGGTTTACACTGACAGCTGGTAGAAAATTTTCTGGAGGGTGCTTAAAAAAAAAAAATTTCTTCTGTCAGCTGCCCAAAACTCAGACTATACCTAGAATACACCTATACTGAACTAATAAAACCTCAGTATCTCAAATCTTGCATCTGGTTTAATCTTAAGAGAGCAGTATCAGTGGCTCGGCTAAGTAACAGCTAAAGAAGAATGCAAGCCCGGACCTGTTAGCACTGAGGGGAGGAAGGGTCTAAAACTTACATCAGTATAAAAGGCAAAAATAGAATCAAAGAAAACAAGATTTTGTCTTTAGAATGGGGAAGTTATCTGGCAATGATTTGCAAAACTGGTCTCTTAAGGGATACCAAAAGCTGCTTACGATTTAAGCACTTCACGTGGTATTTATCCACCTTGTCTCTCTCCCAAAACTGCTACCCCTAACAAGGGGGAAAGCAGAAAATTATATGCAATGAACTGAAGCATTTGGCACACTTTCCACGCAGTTGTCCCTGCCACAGAAACAGTACACAAATGGTAACTAAAGCTGTAGGTAGCAGTTATTTCAGCCACTTAGATTAATTTTGCACCACATCTTATTACAAGTGATGTAAAACTGCAGAGCAGTACCTAACAGCAGAAACAACAAAGTTCTGTTTGAGCTTTCTGCACCCTCATTTGCTGCTCCTGGTCAGATATATAGATTTTTTTTTTTTTAATTGACAATACAATTTCCTTTTATTTTTCCAATGACTTCTGGACAACCTAATTTCCCACTGAATTCTCAGTTGGCAGCAAAGCAGCATCTCCTGCAGCAATAAACACAGACTGGTAAATGCATTCACAGGACATTGCTCCAGCAGATCCACAAAAACGTAAAGCTGAAACCCCTTAGCATGTGCCCAGAACACAAACAGATGCTGCACTGTCTCTCTCCATTTCTGGCTCCTCTGATCTCTCACATTCAGTGTTTTCCCCAGCAGCAGAATAACATTAGGAGAAGCACACTGATGCCAAGAAGACCTGACAGCATCACCAAGGCTCGTTAGCATCTAGGCTGTACCAGGCTCCTTCCCCTGGACCATGGGGAAGAAACCTTTCTGGTACGAAATCCAAACAGGCTCTTTTCACCTGTCCACCTTCCCCCTCCACGTACCAGTATTATCAACTTTAGGGTTCACCTTACGAGCCCTGATGTCACCGGCTACAGGTCCCCTCTGCATGGATCCAGCTGTGCTGGAGTATGTGGTAGCTCCCTGCTAGGCTGGATAACCATTCAGAAGCATGGTTAGCTGCTATATATATATGGGCAGACTACCAATGCATGTTTTTACACCAAGTAGGAGTGGATCAGTGACACCGAGCAAGCAGGAGAAAGTTTCCATGCCTTCTCTTTTTTTGGCAGTAAAAGAGAGAAGCTGAAGGGGAAAAAAACCAGAGATGAACGGAGGCAGTTTTGTTGCTTTGCAGAAGCTGGAAGAGGGCAGCAGTGCTGAACAGACTGCACCAGCACCTCCTTCCTCCTGCAGCACTGTCTGAAAGCCTCATATTACCTTTCCATATTAAGTTTTTGATGCTTTTCTAGCATTTTTTGTAACAAACTAAGCTTATCTGTTTATTAAATCCTGCCTTTTTCTAAGTTTGATAACATTTGTAAATTGATTATGTTTTTCCTTCATTGATAGTACATCAAGTGTGCCAAGAAGTTTATTCCTCTCAAGAAACAGGGTAAGAGATTTACAAAACTAGTTCAGGACAGGCCAGTATTTTCAGTCAAAATTACAAAATTTGCTGACACTTCCTTTTATTCTAGCAATGTTATTTACACATGTTGTTTAGTATGTGTATATATAGTCATGTTTTGCGCTTTTTACAAGCATCTTGCCACTAAAATATCTCTTCCCAAATGCTGTGTTTCTCTAAAGTACTATGACAAAGTCAGTACTGAAAAGACAAGTTTATTTCTAAGCAAAATTTTAAAGGTGAAGAGACATTAGAGATTTGTATTTGAAAGCCCTGAAGAGCCTTGCAAGCCTTTTTAAAATCATGACAAAACACGGTATCTGACTTTAAGTTTTGTAGTATTTCACGTTTCATATCTTCACAGTATCTTGAACAACCTTTTTCTCTCAATTCCTGTACACTGCTTCCCTTCATGCAATTACCCCAAATAAGAGGTTATCAATTAAACTAAGAACTGCTGTAATTGTCAAATATTAAAGTCTAAAGAGTAACATCCAGTATTCTTGACTTCTTTCAAATATAATTTCATAGCTGCAAATGCTAGCAGCCGAGACCATATATAATCACCCGCTCAACGCAGAGCACAAGCAACTCATGCAGGCCCCATAAATAATGATTCAGATTAAACCATCTCGTATCTCCCAGAGAATTACAGATGGATCCTCCCTTAACGTTATAACTGTCATGCCATAGGCCACACAAGCAAAGAAAGAAAAAAAAAAAAAATCACTAAGCTTATTGTTTAGGAACACTATGCTAATGATTATGCATAAACACCATTTCTCCATTCCTGCAAGCCAATTAAAGCCAGACTGTGAATAATGCCTAAAGAAGCTCCTTCCATTTTGCTTTTTGTTACTATTTAGCCTGAGCTGCTTTTGAGAAAGCTCAGGCAAAGAGTTGTTTTTTCTTAATTGGCAGTAACTTCCATCTATCAGCAAGATAAAACAAAGGTTACTATATATAAGGGAGCCCATGCAAGGGCTGAAATCTAGATTTCTGTGTCCCTCACTGCCTAGAAATGTTCAGGTCATTGTTGTCAATTATTTTGCCCTCCCAAAAGCAATCCAAGCACGCTAGGCAGCTTTTACAAGACAGTTCTTTGCAAAACAAAATCTTTTTGGTTAAGCCTGGAAGAAACTGGTAAAGCTAGAAGTTGACTAATTTTTTATCACTGCAGCATTACGAGAGGACCTAGGAAGGTTTCTTTACCCAGTGTATCTTAATTGCCGCAAAAACGTTACTAGAGCACGATTTATTTTTGTCTTCCCAACACAATTGGCTGCGAATAACCTACACAATACTCTTCAGGATCACCAACTATGTAATTTCTGGACGGAGCAGTGGCTGGCACACACAGGTATGCCCGGGAACAGTTGCTGAATATGTAAGAGTTGTGTGGACAGGGAGAACAGCAGAGCCTCATCTCTCTCCTACCTGCCACGTGTGTTACGGGATAAGCCGTCGATACTGCTTGGCCGTGCCAGCCGATCGATCTCACTTCCTCATTTCATGTCCTTCAATGATGCAACAGCAACCCGCGCAGGGCACGAGGGGGAAACCTTCCTATTTACACAAATAGCCTCAAAGTCTTCCTTGAGCCTAGCTCGCATCTCCTTGATAGATACCTCCTCTATCCCAATCCCTTGTTTTCAAATCGAGCAAGACAACGCTTCCCACAGTTATTTAGCAACTTTATTGTTAACCATCCTGGCTGCGATTTCCGCGGCAGGCTCCCGTACCCGTGGGGAGGGGAGGCCGCACACCTGGACCTGACCACCGGCTGGCAGCTTCTAGCCCGGTGCCCTCCCGCAGACCACCGCCTTACTCCCTCCCCGCAGCGCCGTGCCTGGATCGGGCTGCCCGCACGGTCACCCGGGTGCTCTCACCACATCCCGGGGCCTCGCCCCTGCCCTCCTTATCCATGAAAAACACCGCCAGACCTTCAAGGAAATTTCGGTTTCAACAACAACGGCGGCGGCGGCCGGGCCCCTCTCGTCCCGCTGCCCGGCTCCTGGCCCGGCGAGGGACCGTGGGCGTGGTGGGGGCCCGCCAGATGAGCGGCGGGGCCCCGGCCCCTCGCTCCCGCGGCGAGGGGAGGGGAGGGGGCTCACCGGGCTGCGGCGCTGGCCGAGCAAAAACAAAAGGGAGCGGAGTCTCCTCC